>KL278826.1:25906-36361 GCA_000699545.1 Podiceps cristatus | reverse complement strand
CGGGGCCGCTGGAGAGCCTGGGCACCGGCCAGCGAGTGACTCAGCAGCGCCTGACCCGTGCCCCGGCGCCTGGGCTATTCTTGGTTCGGGGAGGGTGTAAGGCGGCAGCCGAGGCTTGAACACTCCCAGTTGCTCCGCAGAGGACGAGCCCGTGCCCAGGCTGAGCCGCGTACGCCTTCGTTGTCCGGGTCCGCGGTGCCTCTTCCCGTTGGATTACTCTCCTCCCAGCCCGAGGGGGCTACGACCTTTTCATTTTCTTCTCTTGAAGAAGATAGATTAAAGCTGTAATCTTTAAATAGCGGAATAAACAGCCATCGGAGAAACTTTCAGTGGGAAAATAGACTTGCTTCCTATTCTGTTGTAACAGGCAGCACGCTTAACTCTTCTCGCTTCCTTTGAAAATCTGCTCCCTGGGCTTAGTGTGCTTCTCTCTACCCAAGAAAAATGTGTTTAAAGGGAAGGGGAAACACTGATCAAGAAAGGTAATGCTGGGTGAGACAAAAAATCTGATTTTAAATCTTTTTCTTCCTAAATCTATTCAAATAATTTAGCAGGCTCAGAAGATGTAATCCGTTAGATCTCAGAACCCCTCGCAGGCACTAATCAATTACCCCTGATAAGTGATGGACACATAAAAAGCATCAATTTAGCTGCTACTGAAGTGCTGCTGTTTTAAAAGCAGAACGAGCTGTCATGTAGCAATGCATAGCCTTGCCACACAGTTATCTGTGATGGAAAATGAAAATACTATACACAATTTAAAATGAGCAAATTTAGAGGCTGAACTACATCTCTACCTGTGTCCATCTCCTGCCTGAGGTATTGTTGTTTTATGGCCCTGTTTCCAAATACAAGTCTTTTTAAGCAAAAAATTTGCTAGTTTGGGGGTGGTTTAAATTCCCTTATGAAGCTGGAATGCATCTAGTCAAATTTCCTGACTGCCTTGCTTTTTGAAATCTTGATTAAAGTTATGATCCAAGTGGTTCCTTAAAAAAAAAAAAAAAGGCAAGCAAGTAGTACTGTAAGATGGCAACGCTACAAACAGCCCTTAGCCTGCACCACCCCCCAGCCCTGTGATTAAAGGACTCGGGGATATTCCCAGTCCCTTCGTCACAGCCGCATCACCACCAAGAAGGAAGGAGTAGGATTCCCGGGCAATGGGCCGGCGGGTCGCCGTGCTGCCGTGCTGGTCCTGTGCCAAAGCTGAGCTCCAACAGACTTTCCTCCTTCGACTCCAGCAGCCGAGCTGCGGGAAGCTGCCAGGGGTCTCCAGGCTCGGTTCCCCCAGCCCGCGGCGTGCTGGGGCCGGCTGCGGTGGCTCGCCTGGTGGGAGTCACGGCTGAGTAGAGCTGCCCGTAAACAGACTTGCCTCTCCGCTTCTCGCCAAGTGCCAAGCACTACTCGCCATAACCATCTTCCCGGAAAGCATCCGGTCTGGTTCCTTGCAGGAGTGGTGCATTGGGGGATATTTGTACAAGCTCATTTCAGTTATGTCATTTCATTGCCTAAATTAGCTGTCTAGACTCCTGCTACAATCAAAGGTGAGAGGCAGGTTCCTAACTACAGCGCTCTGAATCATGCCCTAAAAGGTCCCTTGTCTGTATGGGGAGCATGAGTGCCTTACGTAGGTGCTTAAAATGGGTCTGAATATTCCCTGTTGTGTGCTGGGTCTGCCACTGCTGCTGCAAACAAATACAGAACCTCCTCGCCTTGTGTAAATCAAATGCTTTAGCTGCGCTCTTAAAGGAGAAATGTTACTAGTACTCGGGTGGAAATTAACTGGAGAGTGCATTTATTTTTGGCCAGTCCCCTGGGAGCACCTGCCAAGCATTACTTCTTATTTCAAGCCTGGCTGTTCCTGCCGAGAAACTCTGATGGAGCTTCAAGTCTGGGTCAAGGTGAGTGCCTGGCTCTTCAGCAGCTGTCTGTGCCATTTAAAGGGGAAAGAGGAAAGAAAGCTAAGCAGCAGGTTGGGTGTGAGGAATGGTGTGCTCGTGCTAGGGAGTGCAGGAATGAGAAGAAACAGGAGTGCTTGGGTATGGTTTATGTACTGATTAAATGCACCTGCCCGTCCCCAAGCATCAGTGTACAGTTTTAGAATAAAAATGTTGAATCGTAAATTAAATAGAGAAAATTAATTCTGGCCTCATCTACTCTGGGACGATAGCCAATGGCTTAAAACAAGGCTTATGTGCACCTGTTTGAAACCGGAGTAACTGACACAAACCACGGTGCCCATGTAAAAGGTTTCTGAGAGTCATTAAAGCTCTCATGTGGACACGTTCCAGTGTCGTCATCGGGTGGACCAGGCCCTCTCCTGTCGTGGGAGCACGACCGGGGTGTGCACCGGGATGTACCTCGCAGGGTGCCCGAGGTGCCCAGCGCTGAAGGGAGCCGGTGTGGCCAGGCTGCCTCCTCTCCCGCTTCCCAGCCGTGTCGTCGGGAGCGCGCTGATCTGGCGCTGCCCTGATGGCAGGACCTGCGGGCAGAGACACTGGGGACTTTATTTTCTCAGAATAACTGCGATCTCAAAAGGAAGAACACTGGGGCGTTGGGGTCAATTCCCATCTTTTGCGAACACATGAGAAACTCATGTTTGTTCTCCAGATTCCTGAAAAGCAGAAAAACCTGGTGTTTTCTTTTTTTTCTTTCTTTTTTTTTTTTTTTTAATTTTCCACCCGGGACAGAAATCGCTGGCTGAGAATCTGAGGCCTGAACCCAAAGAAAACATGTCTCAAGAAGCAGCGTAACTGCTCTGGCCAAGGTTTTTATTTTTTTCTCAGCCTACTCCAGAAGTCTGTAGAATTCAAAAGGGGCTACAGAGTGTAAGGTGACCTTCAGTGGATCAATGAACAGCTGTAAAAGAGCTTTCCTGCCTTTCCCAGCAGTTAATAACTTTGTTGCACAGAACTTAGTTTTTCAGAAAGAACTCATGTGTTTTTTGGCTGACTAAGGACTGGCAAGGAATGTTCATAGTTACGAATGGGGAGAATTTATTATTTTTTAAGGGGAAAAAAAATTCCTCAAACAAACAAACTTACTGTCACCAAAATCTTTGTTCGCATCGCTGAGAGTGTGCAGTATTACCTGCGGTAATAAAATGGTGCATAAACCAGCCTTATTCAGACTGAGAAGTGTGGAAACTGGAGTGCAGAACAGGTAGCGTCAGGCAATCAAAGCGTCTGCTTGGAGCTGTTTTCCCTCGCGCTGGACAGGCCTGATCTATGTGGCTGGGTTAGCGCAATGGTGGGGTGGCACTGGCAAGGAGCAGGTGTGACTCAGGGCTGAGCCTGCTTGGGAGGAAAGCAGTTCTGTTGCCAAATCCTCTATGCTGGCCCTTGGAGAAGAGAGGGAACTGTATCTTCTTGGCTCCTGAACCTAAAGGAGTCTTTTAGCACAGCTAAATTGTACATGTCCCTTGGGAAGGGTTTTGAGGCCAAAACCACTAAAAAACCCAGACTCTTTCATCTAAATGCAGTCCTAGGAAATGACTGTGGTCTCTATCTAATATGCACTCTGTCTTGTACGATGTTAGCCCTCTTCTGTAAATACGGCTTTGCTTGTTTACTCATCGTTCTACCTGTAATGGAAAAGTTCATCAAGTGTAACAAAACTCATGTACAAAACCTAACGCTTATAAAATCCAAAAAGTTTCAGATTGTTCTTAAGTTATTGTGTGGGGGTTGTTTTGGTTTTTTTAACCTTGCCAAAAATTTTGTAATTGGGCAGCGATTTTATATTAAATTTTGTTACAGGTGCAAAACCCTATTGAAAAGTCTCATGTGTCTGGTACTTTCTCTGTGGCTCTCCTGTAAATGTGAGGCAGGGTTAGAAACCCCAAGTGTCGTGGATAGACAGGTTCTTCTCAGAGCAGTGCACAGTTGTTCCCTTCTTGGGACTGTTCAGGCTTGCTACAAGCTGGTAATCTCTGCCACATTAGCTGGATAGGTATGAATTTGATGTTTTTAACTTAGTATTATAGGGGTAATTTGCTTTTTATCAAACCCTGAGGGTATATATGAAGTGCTGTTATGTGCGACTTAAAAATAGGAAAAATCTATAAAATTCAGGCCCTTTTGTCATGTTTTTTGTTGAGTTCTGGTCCCGACTCTTGGGCTGGTATCCACCGAGCAGAGTATGTGACCCGACCCTTCCCGGTGGACCTCCTGATAACGAGGCAGCATGGAAGGGTTTGCTCAACGTGCCCTTAAATTACATTTTTTGCCTACAAACCCAGTTGTTTCTACGGCTGATGGCATAGGGTGGATCTCCAGGTGTAGCAAAACTCCAGGACTAGCAAAAAGTGGAGCTGGTGGGTGTTTAACTGCTGACTTAATGAACAGAAAAAGATCTGACACTATTTTGACATATGCCTGAAGTGATTCTGTTTTATGCTCATATGGCTTTGAATTTTTTTCCTTTCTTAATTTTAACTCTTTTCCTTTCCTTCTTACTCTTGCTGTGATCAGAAAGCATTCCTTCCCCTCTTCCCTCCCTCTTCACCTCTTACATCCTTTGACATCTTTCTGATTTGGGGGGAATTTAACAGCCTCGTTTCTCCCAGTCCCAGTCTGTGTTCAAGCGGGATGCATGTGTCAGGAACAAGCCCGTGAGATGCGAAGAGCAAGTGCTATCGAGCAGAGCGGGCTGACACGTCGGGCAGACCTCCGGCTGCTGCCGGCGATGGCAAAGCATAAACCCTGCCCGTAGTGAGGGACGGAAGAGACTCTCCGCTAGCACAGACCTTGGCAGAAAGTGTGTGTGTGCACGGATGTGTTCAGGTCTAATGCAATTCCACTGAAGTTTTGTCCTGTGCTTCTCAGTCCAGGCGCTCTGGGCAGGCGTAGAGGGGAACTATCTTTGAGGTAAAGCTCTTGCCATCAAAATAGCCTCTTATTGCTAGACTGCAATGTAACAACCAGCTTCCATGCCCAGACAGAATTCCCACTGATGTCAAAGGTTTTATTTCCACTGAGAAATTAGTAAGTGCCGCAAATTTTGGAATATTATCAACATTAAAACAACAGTCTGGACTGTGTTTTTCTTGCCGTTGTCATGCGAAACACTTAGGGGTGACTATAAGTGTAAGCCTCTGTTACTCTTTCATTTTGTTCATTTGATGGCAGAATTGCTGCCTGCTCAGTTAATTAATTTCTCGTGCTGTGCTCCGGTCTTTCACACAACACTGGGGGGAAAAAAGTCTTTGAGAGTGAGACAGTGTAGCACCAACCCACAAAAGTTGTTAGAGGGACCTGGGGAGGTGAGAGGCTCTGAAAGTTGGATTTACTGTTTAAAAATGGTTTTCCTGTAGAAGACAAGTGCGTGTGCACTGCAGAGTCAGCCGTCAGAGCAGCGGAATGGGAAGGAGTTTGGTCAACCCGCTTGGAAACCCACTGTGAAATGCTGTGATAATTCACTGTAGGCAAGTTCGTAAGTAACAGGGAAACTTTTTTTTTCCCATTCAAAGCCATCGGGTCTTTTTACCGCTGGGGCGAGGCTTGTGCTACCTCCTGCAGCTCCGCTCTGGGAGCTCAGCCTGCTCCTTGGACTGCGTTGCCGTTCCTGCCACGGTTGGGCCGTGAGCTGTTCCTCAGCGAATAGCACTGATGATAATTAAATTTTCATTCCCCCATCTTGAGCCAACTGCCAAAGTGTAAATATTGTTACTGCTGTTTTACAGGTGAGGGAAAGACAGGTGGGGAGAAGTGTGATTTGCCCAGAGAGCTCAGCCCCGTGGCCGTGCGGTGAACTGAGCAGCTTGCACTGACGGGGCGACCTGGGAGAGGCTGGAGGAAGACACCCCGTGTGTTACCGCAGCTCCGGGAGAGGCTGGGGGACCCCAAAATGCCACCTGCTTGGCTCTGTGCAGAACTACACCGGCTTTGATTCACGTGTGTTTAAGCTGTTGCCTCGCTGGTGGCACGGGCGGCTGTGGTCTGCCTTGAGCTGAGGCGCACAGGTTGGGTGCATCTGGAGCCCGGGCTGGTGGGGCTCTCACCCTGCTGTCGCCAGGTGTTAGAGCCGACGCTCACCACGGTTCTTCCCTTCTTTGCTGTGACCTGGGACAGGGAGAGCCCCTTGCTGCTGGTTGCATAAAGACTAAACTGGTCCATGTCATCTGTCGTGTTTCTGCGTGTTGTGACTCCTTGGGAGAGCTCAGCGTGGTGGGGATCCTACTGTCTTCCAGATGCGACGTCTGCCATCCCCACTCCTCCCAGCGGAGCCAGTGCTGTCCCTGGTGGGAGTGTTTGCTACATCAAAGCCCTGGTTTGTGCTGTGAGCGGATGATTTCTCTGGTATATTTACACTTGTAAGAGAAGATTTTTTTTTCCCCTTGTAAATATCACAGCACTTCTGTTGCTTCTGTGCTGGCCCATCTGTGCACCATTTTCACTTGTACTGACTCATGTTCACAGAGTAGTAAGAACCGTCTCTAAGTATTTTAATTTCTGTGTTACAGTGGGCCCGTTTTGCTTTTCCAGTTAGCTCCTAGGCAGTCGAGCACTGTGTTTTCTTTTTTCTTAATGACATCTCTGGACTCTATTGGGTTGGTATGGATTTTAATGAAGCAATTTGCATTTTTTTTGTTCAGATTTTTCAAGGCTTCCCTTCCAATGTTTCTGTGGTTTGTTCTCTGTGAACATAGTGAAGCATGAGCATAGTACAATATGCTTCCTGCCTGTTTTCTGCATGACCAGAAGTCACTGGGTGTGTACCCCCTCTGAAAGTGGGTCCAACATCTTTAGTCTGTCGTAAGGTTTCAAGCTCAGGTGTTCCAGAAAAAGGAAATGTTAAGTTACAGTTGTTCATGCAGATTGCGTACAGGCCCGTTGAGTTGTGCTGTGCTCTTTTTAATGAGTTATCACGTACTCATTTTTTCTACCTCTGTCTCTTTGGGTAACCAGAGTAGACAGCAGCTCTTTACCGAACAACTCTTGAATATTTTGGCTTGCCGTTGCTGCTCCATGAGCACCCAGGGTCGTCTTCATTGTCTACAGGTCAGACCTTGCTCTGGGAGTGGGCTGATCACAGGCTCTCTTTAGTAGCCACTTCCCTGGTGTTCATGGCGATGTAGCGTCCATATCCTTGCTCAGCTTGACCTGTCTCCCAGCTCTCTACTGGCCTGTTACCACAGGGGCCCTGCAACCAAAGGGCATATTTGCGGTGAAAGCCCTACCAAACCCTGCAGCTGCAGGAGCATCCTTGGTCACGGTCGGATGCTACACGCGTTGTCTCACCGGTGTGTCAGGTACAGTGGGGCACTGAGCTTGCTCAGCACCAAAGATGGTCAAAGTAGCTGCTGGATCTCTGCTGCACATGTGTAAACAGTAAATATATACATACATACATATATATAAAATCTGAGGCTGAAAACAGCCAAATTATGATCCTTTTTTTCCCCCTGAGAATATGAAAAGACATGTATTTCACAGCAGTCAAGCCCGCTAGTATTTCAAGGCACTGCTTTTAGAAACATGGCGATGTGAGAGCATTTCAGAAAATGACAAAAAGATCCTTTTAACAGGGGCATAAGAGAGTCTTTTTCCTTAAACATATTCTTGGGAAAGACTTGAGCCATTTCAGCTGAAATGAAACAGTTTAGCCTGAGGCCGAACCCAGCTGGAGAAATTTTCAGCCCAAACAATTAATTATATATGAAATTATGAGCAACCAAAACTGGAGTTACACATTAGTCAACTGTAATTACAGTGATGCTTTCAACTCCGCCAATAACATTGGCACATGGGTCAATGTAAGTCCTTGGGTGACTCTCGGGAAGAGCCTTCTTGCAGAGCTGTAGCTAAACCCCAGCTTGCTGATTTGAGGGGATGGGAGCAAGCGTTTCACATCAGAAATAATCTGCTTCTGAAAGACAAATTAACTGGTGACTTTCAGAGCAGTGTCTTGTCTGTGTCCAGTGTTTACCCAGGGTTGGGTTTAGCTGAGTGATTATGTTTCTGTTGCACGTGGGAGGAAGGGTGTAATGAAGAGGGAGCCTCCTATGACGGAGAACAGCTCAGGCATGAGGAAGTTGGGAGGTCAGAGATTAATGGGGCTGCATCCCGTCTGCAATATCTCCATCTGAGCAAGGCTTTCCTGGGAAAATGGAAGGTAACCTCCCGATGATGGAGGTTGTCTGTTGTAAAAGCCATTCTTTGCTTAGCAGGGAGAACAAAGCAAGACGGCAACTGTGTCCTGAACAAACAGTTTCTCATTGAGATGTTCCTGCCGCACACAATCCCAGGCGAGCATTTTATAAGCTTGCATGTGGGGGGAATATTCTGGCTTCCGTCAGCTGCTAAATTGAGCTGCATGTGAGCTCTCTCAGCGTAGAAGTAGTGCTGACAAACAGTCGTCTTCAGTGATGAAAGGAGTGCAGGTGAGGGGAAATTTTGTGGGAGGAGATCCTACTCTGAATTTCTTGTGGAAACCGTAATTATGTGATTCAGTGTAGAGAGGTATGAGGGTTTCCAGTGTAAGCTATAAAAAACACTTAGGGAAAAAGCCTATGTATGAGGCTGCTCATTCAGACCTTATCTACTCATGTGGGAGCGTGGAAATCTTAGCACTCTACCTTATCTCTTCTCCCCTGGGAGATCGGTGTTGAGAGAGTTTGACCTCTCGCTTACCGTTTCAAATCAAACCTAGTGTGTAATAGTGGCTTTGGCCATGCAGCGCCTCAATCACTTGATGAAATAATCTTGTTCCTTGCCCTTGCGAGTAGAAATATGTCTTGCCAAAATACCACTTAAGTGATACCTGGAGGATAGACGTAACACAGTAGAGCTATGGCAGAAACATCCTCCCTCCCTCCAGCTTTCCCTTCAGGTGCAGAGCTTAGGATGTTCCAGGTAGCGAAAGTTTGTCCCTCTGCTTCAGGGCAGCTCCCGTCTTCTATATGAAGAGGATCCCTGTTTCTGTGCTTGCTCCTGGGCTTTTGCAGTTCCCGCAGATTTAAATGAACTTTAAATCAACATTGATTCAAAGCATTCAGGACAAGGAGATCCCAGATCTGGGATGGATGTTCTCCAAAAGCAAGGGTGCCTCCGTGCCAGCACAAGAGTATCCAGCCAGCCAGAGCAGGACCAGAATCTGCTTTGCTCTCTCGCACTTGGAGCTGGTATATTTTAAAGGATATCAAGCGGCAAATGTGGCAAAGGGGAAAAATTGTTACAGACTGTATTTGGCAGAAAACCAGCAAAGATAAAATACCACACGTTCTGTGCAATGAGCTCCTACATAAATGATTCATTCACTAGAACACAACTGGGGTCAACACCTTCTGTTTGAATAGCCCAAAGTTATGCAAATATTTTTATGTGGATTTTCCGTCTCTCTCTCTCAAAAAAAAAAAAAATCCAAAAAGGACAATATATTCTGTTCCAATAAGAAGGCTCTTTATCTATTTAACTTTTAAGAATCAAAATCCCACAAGAAGAGTGTCACCGTGTTATACACATATATACAGCAGCTGAATAGCTAGAAAATGACAAGATATGCCCTAGAGATGCAAACTCTGAAAAAATTGCTTGTTTTCCTCTGGATTGCCAGCCAAGTCTGTTCTACGAACTGTGTGTGGTGGAGATCACACTATTACAAAATATCAAATTGCTAATTAAAGAAACTACTCAAGGAAACTTTCCAGTGGAACAATATATGCAGTGGGATAATAGTAGTCAGTATTTCTTTAATGAGTTTCTTTCCTAACCAGAATTTCTTACAATACATTCAGTGCAGCCATTCAGTTAGATTATTATGAATCACATGTGTATTATTTCTGATTTGGTATTAACATAAAAACTTCTGATGAACCATAGTATTACAAAAACAGGTCTAGTGTATAGAATGGCAATATCATTCCTGCAGATAAAAGCCTGGAAATGAAGGTCCTTATGCAGCAATACGATTTAATGTGTTAGTTTCTAGGCTTAATTTGCAAAGGTGCTGAGAAACTACAGGTCCACCTGAAACCAAGAAGAGCAGGGTGCCTCTGGATGGTCAGAGATGTTGATCCAATATGACCATTGCTCTGCAGTGCAGCATTGCATTCTGTAGGATCTTAATCAGCAATAGGTAATGGGAGGGAGAAATCTTTCTTGGTGGGTGTTCTCATAACGTGGTTGGTTGAGTTGGAGATTTTCTTGAATACTTGTATTTTGCTATAGCAAGGTAATTTAGCAATGTCATCCAAGGGAGTGTGTGTACAAGCCCTCATGAAATGATGTGGGTAGGTCAAGTCAAGCAAAAAGTAGTTTAGTTGTAAAGCAGAGAGAAGAGTGGAAGATGTAAGAGATCTCTTAAATCCTTTCTTCCCTGTTCTGAGAGAGGATGGTGGTGAAAATATTCCCTTCAGATTCTGAATAGAAGCTGACACAATGAGGTGGATTTCCAAAAATATTCTAAGAAGGTGGACAGCTTTTTCGGTGGCTTGTTGGTGGTAACTGTCTCATTTGG
>KL278826.1:0-25875 GCA_000699545.1 Podiceps cristatus | reverse complement strand
TTCCTGCTTCAGAGGTTCTCTAGTATCTATTTCATTTTCTCTGGTGCAGAAGAATGACTTCTTGATCTTGGGTTTTACATTCCCAACTAGTCCTTCTTTGTATTCCTCTCAAGTAAAAAGAGGAAACAACTATTTAAAACAAAGAATGCGAGAATCCTTAAGTATAAAGGTAAGGCTTTTCCTCCTCATATGTTTGGAATGGTTACTGGGCATTAGATAAGCAGTCCTTGGTGAGTCCCTGGTTTGAATCATATTATCTCACCACACAGGCAGAGACTTGTGGGATGGCTGTTCTTCAGCTGCCTTAAAAATCTGTCTTGTACCCTCTGGTGCTCGCAATGACTTAGCCTTCTCTTTATCATTGGAGTCAATGATAAGGGTAGTGTTGGGATGATGGCTTTGGATGGTTCTTCCATAGCTGGTCCTCACCCTGGCACTGGTTACCATGACTCTTCTGCATTTCCTTGCACTGATTGACTCCCATTCCTTTCCAAATAAGAACTGAAACAAACCCCGTGGAAATTAATCACTTGGAGGAGGATAGCAGCTTGATTTGGCCGTTATTTGAAGACAGTGGAGCCACAGCCTTCAGGTGAGGGATCAACATTTCACTGTGCTCTGCTCTACACCAACTCGTAACACAAAGATTAGAGAACTTAAATACATGAGTTAATACAGTTCTCCATCCATTTTGGCCAGCAGAACTGGGCCAGGGTGCTGTTTCCTCTGTGTTAGTTGCATGGGCCAGTCTGTTAGGAAATTAAATTGTTGCTAAACATCACTAGGACAATACTGTGGTCAGGCTGGTGTGCCATTGTTTTCTTGGCATCTAAGGTTCACTTGGATGTTTGCCACAAGAGTTAGTGACCTAGTGAGCTATTTCCAAATACGACCTCTGGCATATGACTGAGGTCAGGGAATACGAATCAGCTTAATTCCCATGTGTCTGAAATACACTGTCAAATACTGAGAAAAATATCAGAGAGTCTAACAGGTCAGACTTCACTCATCAAGTCAAGACTTGGCTGTTTGGTCTTGAATGTCTAACAGGCAAGCCAAAACCTCTGTCCAGTCACCGCTGTCCTCAGCACCTCCAAAATGTGGGTTGAATGTGGATTCTGTCTACTGGGAAAATCATTAGTCAATGTTTTAAGAAGCTAATAAATGTTGGTGGGACTCCTTCATCCCAGGAAGAAGTCAGAAAAGAAAGACAGGAAGGATCAAAGATGAGTATGATTGTCTGCCTTCATCAGAGCTGTCTTCAGGCGGCTTCTCTCGCCTCAGTCCGGAAGGCATTGTGTTGAATCTGAGAGTTACTGGTCTGGGAAGCTGTTCACACCTGAAAGGTTCAAAGTGTAGAGAGGAGAAGTTGGTGAAGAGCAGCAAGTGACCACAGAGTCCCTCGCCATTGACCACGCATTCCTTTTTTTTTCTTTGTTTAGTGATGGTTATTCCCCTTCCGCCTGAGATGCTCTCCCTTTTCCTGCCTTGCAGAGCATCGCTCTACCGCTCTTTGCATCTCAGTGGATTTATTCTCCTCCTTATCTAATTTTAATTAAAGCTCCATCCTTCCCCCCCCCCAACATAATCAACTGAAGAAAAATGAGCTGGTAAGTCATTGTTTTTACCACTTTGGCAGCAAACGAATGTTATGTCTGGCACACTCGGCACCAAGTCAGAAAATGAATCAGCAGCTGTTGTGACAGAAGCTTTTTCCTGAATGGGGAAACAGAGACAAAAAGAAAACAGGCCAAGGAGAGGTTTCTGTGGTGAGCATTGCCAGCCCCCCATCACCATGAGGAACATCATTGCCCTTCTCTGGGGAAGGCAACCTCGCTGCCAGCGGGGCCTCCCCTCTCACCGCCGGCATGGTGGCAGGGCTGGGAGGTGCCATTTTGGGACTGGTGTCGTCCAGGGGCTGTGGCCCATGGCTGCGCCTGGGAGGGGGGCAGCGGGATGAGGTTCCTCAGTGCCTTGGCGGGGAGCTGGTGGTTTAGGGAAAGCAAGAGTGACCCAAATCCCTGCAAAGCTTCCTGGAAGCCCCATCTTGGCCAGGCAGGCGGTGGGGTGTTTATGCAGGCGCATTGATCAAGAAACACTTACTTGTGTTGCGACTGTCCTATGGTGTGGTTTGCTTTGTGCCCATCCATGGGAAAAAGATTAATTCTTTCTTTGTGTCTTGACAGACTTGGACCCGTATTTAGTTGTTTTAAGCAGCAACCTTGCAGGTATGATACACAGCACGTGGTGAGCTGCAAGGTCCTGGAGGAAAGAATGATTTTTATGGTTTCCCCAGCTCATCCTCATCCTTTTTCTTTATCTAATGGTTAACTTCTCATAAGGACTCAATTTGCTTTGTGACCTTTGGCATCGGCTTCTTCTTTCATGCCAAACATTTGAGGGTACATGAGAAATGCTTTTGACTGATATTATGGCCTTGTTAATATATTGCAAACTATTTCTAGAGGAGCAGCATCAAAGTTTTATCTGTGTGCTGGTTTTGGCTGGGATGGAGTTCATTTTCTTCACATTACTGTTACGGGGCTGTGGTTTGGGTTTGTGCTGAAGCAGCGTTGATAACCCAGGGGTGTTTTCGTTGTTGCTGAGCATGGCTGGCACAGAGCCAAGGCCTTTCTGCTCCTCACCCACCCCACCAGCGAGGAGGCTGGGGGGCACAAGGAGCTGGGGGGGACACAGCCGGGACAGCTGACCCCGGCTGCCCCGAGGGACGTTCCATGGCATGTGACGTTGTGCTCAGCGTAGAAAGCTGGGGGAAGGAGGGGACAGGCATTCAGAGTGATGGCGTTTGCCTTCCCAAGTCACCGTTCCATGTGATGGAGCCCTGCTTTACTGGGTACGCTGAACACTTGCTGATGGGAAGTAGTGAATTAATTCCTCATTTTGCTTTGCTTGTGTGTGCAGCTTTTGCTTTCCCTATTAAACTGTCTGTATCTCAGCCCATGTGTTTTCTCACTTCTACCCCTTTGATTCTCTCCCCCATCCCGCCAAGGGGGAGTGAGCGAGTGGCTGTGTGGGCCTCAGTTGCTGGCTGGGGTTAAACCACGACAATCTGCTAAATAAATATTGCCAGGCTAAGCTAATAGGCAGAGCAGGTCTGGAGGCATTACCACACCAGAGCAGACACAAGGTCCATCAGGAGAACAGCAGTGTACAGCTGGGCGATGAGCGAAACTGGAGCTTCAGCAGGTTTATCTGAGGCAGAGAACCAGCCTTCATATCTCCTTGAAAAGGGCTGCTTTTGCTAGGGTATTTTTAATGGGAATAACAGACAATTGAGCCAGCTGAGCTGGTGACTTCCAACCTGAACAGCTTCAGTAAAGTCCAAAGGGACAGTGTGTGGTTGTGAGTCAGGGCAGAGGTTGTCCTGGGTTCCTGCAGACAAGTATCACAATATTTATAGCTCCTTTCATGCCACATGGACAAGCAACATGTTTGTCCTTTCCCTGTCCCTATAAATTCCCTCCTCACCTCTATGAAACAGGATGTGCTTTAACGCCTGCCCTGTCACACACCACTGGTGACACAGGTTGGACCAGGGGTTTCTTCTGTGGCACAGCTGGAGGGACTCTCTCTACCCCTGGTTTTCTATTGCTGAGCATGCAGTAGTGTTCACAGTCCAGCCCATGGCCTCACTGTGCCAGAAATCCCTCCTGAGTTTGGTTGGGTTTTGTATGGGGAGGGTTGTTTTATGTTAGTAGGACAGGGTACAACAATTATGGGAAGAATAATGCTAAGGGCCAGGTCCATTTGACATTTTGTGTATGGACTGACAAGGTTCCCAGTGGAGTTGTGTGCTCCGTATTTCCCTTTCAGCTCCCTTCACTCCAGTGCCAGGTCCCTCATTCCGATCCAATAAAACGCTGGTTTGTCTGCGCCATCAAAACCTGCAGAAAAACGGGATGGAAAGTGCCTACAACATCACAGTCATGGAAAGGTATGTTGGAAGAGATTTGTTATTCACTGACCAAAGCACTGATGTGACAGTCACATCTTGAGACATACCAGTCCTCTGAGTCCTCAGTTAACCAGTTTATATACGGGAAAAAACAAACAAACAAACAAACAACAAATTTGAGGAAGAGAAAGATTGCTCCAATAAGTGTGTGGTTACTTTAACTTTGGTTTTGGTTTATGACTTGTATGACTGGATTTACAGTCCACCAAGAGGACCCCATTAGACATCACTTTCCAGGAACAGTGCTTTTCATTATCTTATTATACCGTTTACTTTCTCATCCTGACCCTGCAAAGCCTTTCTGCCGCATGCAGATGCAGTGGTGCTCTTGTTGCTTGTGTGGCGGCAGCTCAAAGGACCCCAGCACAGGACCCAGCAACAGCCTGAGGCTGCCCAGAGACTTCTTTAGCTCCTGAGCAGCTCCATCCTGAGCTACTGAAGTTAATGGGAGACGGACCAGTCCTTTAAAGTAACTTCCCGTCAATCATTCCTGAGCGGACTTTAAGTTAATTGATACTGCTTGGACGTGTGCGAAGGAAGAAATGGTGTGCTGTGTGCCATGCCCAGCGAGGTGGTGTGGAGGGACCTTTTCCAACCAGTCTCATGCGTGTAAAAGGTATTGGGCCTGATTCTTACAGTGTGCATGCAGCTTGCTTTGCGGGATTTACTGAAGTCACTCCTCGTTTGCCCTGGGCTGTGATTATGTGAGAGGAAAATGAAGTTCATTGATTGTCTGAAGAATCAAAGTTTAAGCTGGAGGAGGGAAAGGCGCAGTGAAATTTCAGGACTGACCGGCCACCTGCGCAAGCACCAGCTACCTCCTAACCGAGAGGCAGAGTCCATCTCCTTCAGACACTTACTGCCGAGCTTGCCGGCTGCGCTGACAGCACCACGTTCTCTCGCAGCAGCACCCACAGGCCCAGCTCTGCCAGTTTAAAGGCTTTCAGAATTAGACCAGGGCTCCTGCACAGCTGCGATGCCTTGCCCCTATTTTACATCCACTGAAAGATTTTTGAATGGACTTCAGGAGCCATTAGGAACCCAAATGTCGACTTGCACTTGCAAAATGTCTCTGGTTAATGTTTTCCTACCGACGCTCTGCTTTGCTCCCTGCCTGCCAGAGTTTCCTGTGACCTATTTGAAATATCACTCTCCTAAGTGAAAATGTGCCTCTCTTTTTCAAACTTGCAAAACTCACAAAAATAAATAGCCTAATTTGGCCAGTTAATAGCCCTCTCCTGGGGCTCCTCTCAGCAACTAAGAGGCCTTTTAAATACAACATTTGTGACTGCGTCATTAAAGCTCTGCATGATCCAAGCAGACTAAACCAAAAAGAAAGAAATGCCTTATTTGATCTAAGTTTTCCTTTTTTTAAATAGTGACACTAGAGACCCATTTATTTTTAATTACACAATTGCTTTATTAAAAGCCTAAATCCTGCAGTCCCTAGTCATTGCTCAGGCAAAACTGCTATCATTGAAGGAAGGACCTGTAGGAGTCAGTCCTAAAAATAGGGCAGCTGACAAAGTCTGCCTTTCAAAATGGGTTTGCTTTATTTTTGAAGGATTTCCCAAGTCAAAGAGAACTTGCCTCTGCTTTGCTTTTCAGTTCTGCAGCAATTTGAAAGCTGAATGTAGGAAAGCAGTCACTCCAGAAAGCAAAACCAACCTCGTTTTTCCTTTCAGATTGGCTGTGTTGCCCTTTCCACCCTTGGACACCACCCTCTGCTTAGCCACATTAGTGTTTACTGGCACAACGATGTATGCATGAGCGTTAGCTCCAGCTCTGTCCAAACATATCTCCGAGCCAGCTTTTCCCCGGTGGGCCCTGAGCAGAGGTTCCATCCATGGGAAGACTTGCACTGTGCCCAAACAAGCCGTGCGGAGCCCCCAGGCTACCAGCCAGGTTACCTGCCCCTAAACACCTGCAAACCCTCCCTGTGAAGGAGTTTGTTCTGCCGTGCAGAATTTTGGGCCCTGCTGTAGCAGCAGGTAAGCCCTCCTCGAGTCCTGCAGCCCTGGGGAACAAACCCTGCAGCCAGAGACGGCAGAGGGCAGGACGGATCCTGCACCTCCACTCCTGCGTGAGTACATGGACTATGCTAACCCCATTTCTGTCTTTGGACTCCATCTGAAGGGCAGATCTCCTCGCTAGGTTAAGACAGTGCTGCTAGCAGTGGGAGAGGGAGCAGGCTAGCCAGCCGCATGTACAGGATTACATTCCTGGGCTAAACTCCACAACCTTCAGTTTTGTTATCTCATTACCCAGCCAAACTCATTCATCTTTATTTTTCAGTCTTACCCATAGACCCCAGTTTGAAGGCAGATCTGCTATGTGAAGTGCTGCCTAGGCACTCTCCACTTGGAAGAATTCACCGTTTCCAGCTTTATTCGCTCAAACTGTGTTTTCTTAGTGTAAAGGATGCATGGCAGGAATCATGGCCCCGGTCAGGGGCAGAGGTCTATGTTAGGCTGTGCTGAGACGGAGATGGCTGCATTATCTCAGGGAACTGTACCAGGGGGTGCAAGAGAACGAAAATAAACCTCTAGTCTGAGATGAAGGTTGTATAGCTAGATGTAGTCTTCATCACCAGTGTGACATGTCATTAGATAGCATACAGAGCTTTGCAGTGTGGCTCACTGTGATATATGGTTTTATTACCAAGTATAAACACCAAGACTTAGTAAACAAAAAGAACGGGGGGGGGGAAGATACTCCCCCCAGAAGTTGATGAGACGCCAGGGATACATCTCTGGAAACAGGAGCCGAAGGGGGCAGCAATCCTGGTGTCCCATCCTTTTCCTCTTCAGGTCAGAGCAGGAGCTTGGCCTTGTCTCTCTGTTCTTGAGTGCCGGTGGCTAATGCGTGGTGTGACACCCTCCAGGCATGCGTGGCAGGGAGGGCAGCAGCGGGCTGAACAGGAGCCCTCCTCTCCATATGTGACTATCATGTATATGTAATCCATGTACCATGCTGGGATGGAGGCTCCCTGATTAGCATAACCCTGCCCCTGGGAGGGGCTTAGCTTATAAAGATGCTGCTTTTTTGTGCTTCTTGTCTTTATTTCCTAAGGGAATGCAGATACTGACTGGTTCAGTGGGCATCCAGAGCAGGCAAATGGCTAAAAAGGGCTAAAGTGGAAAACTTTCCTCCAGATCTAGCAGTATTCGCATGTGCTCGCTGGTATGAAGGGGCTGGGAAGGGAGAGGTAGCAGGTGCTGCAGAGCATGAGGTTTCTGCCTCACCAGCTTGCTTTCATCTGGGAGACAAGAGAGATGTAGGAGAGAAGCCCTCATGCAGTTTTCTCCCTTCGAGGCCCCTTGCAGAAGGAGCCCTTCTGGTGCTGTGTTCCCAGCCTGCCAGAGTTGGGGGGCTCCATCTCGCAGGAGGCTGGAGTTCAGGCTGCCCTCCGGGCAACCAACTGCTCCCACTTCCCCAGCGCGGCCGGGGCGAGCGCGCGGCAGGAGCAGGCAGGGAGGAAATGCTCTGCAGAGAGGTGGTGGCACCGTTGGCAGGACAGGCCTCGATTCATGACGGACGGCAGATGGGAAGCAGCACACGGAAACCCCAGGACACGGAGCAGAAGGGGAAATGAAGACAGGTCTGGTCAGGAGGAGGGAATGAGCAGCAGCAGGAAAAGCTGCTGTATCTGGTAGGGAAGGTGAGGAACACCGAGCACGGCTGGTAAAACCTGTCAGGCTCCCAGAAGCACATTGTACTCTCGGAGGCTTCGCTCAGGGATGCTTTCACACGTGGCCGCAGCTCAGTTCATTCTGCTCCTTTGGTGGCCGTGTTACCCCTCCTCACCTTGTCTCTCTACTCGCTGTTGTCTCGGCTTTCTCCAAGCAGAGACCAGCTGACTTTATCTTCCCAGATGTTTCTTATGATCTCTCCCGTTCTAGCTGTTATCCCTGACTACAAGCAGCACTTGGAACAATTAACACCTTGTGCTCCTAACATCTTACCGTTTACAAGGCAGCTGGTTACTGGGGCAACAACTGCACTTTTTTCTTTCGTGTATTGACTGAAAATCAACATTTTATATTAAAGGAAAAGAAAAATAATATTCTCTCTTAGCCACAGTGAGTTACAACACCATCTCTCCTGTAATCAAGATATTGCTGAATTATGGTGCTATAAACAAACACTTCTGATATAACCACAAACACTCTGGGACATGTAACACATTGGCAGTATATTTCAAGTGACAAACTCATTTGTTGTGGGGAGTGGAGGCAGAAAAACACCTTTCCAGAAGCTGCTGCATGGAATTACGGCAAAGAATGACCAGAGCTTAAGGATACCGAAGCAAAGCAATTCTACCAACCTGACTGGAATAAAGCACTTCAAAGCAGGAAGAAGATCAGAGCAGTACCGGTAGCTCAGAAGGTGAGGACATGGACTTGATTATTCTCTCCCTCCCACTAGCATAAATCAAGATTAATTCCACAGCACTTAATAGAATGACCATGCTGTGAGACTGGTGTAACGAAGTAGCTCCCAGGAGGTCAGGGAAGTGAGCCCACAGCTATCCCGTAACATAAGCAGGCTGGTGTGGAGGCTTCCTTGCTTGCAGGTGGGACTTGAGTAACAATCATGAACCATTAAGGCACATAACTATCCAAGAGATCAAAGCGATCAGGAGCTCTAGATGGGAAACTAGCTTGTGCCAACTGCCGTGGTGGCAGAGGACAGGCTGGGAGCTGCTTGCCAAAGAGGTTTCATCTCTTGTTGGGTTCCAGGTGGCTGCTGGGTCACTTTAGTCAGCGGGACTGGAAGAGAGCCATCGTCTGCTTCCTCAACGGTCTGCCAGCCCTGGTCTTTGGTGAGTTTCAGGTCGTGAGACTTCCTTGCCCAAGCAGGGTGATTTTGTATGCCATTTTATTATGCCATGATGTGCTAGTCTGTTTTGGTAGTGACCTGCTGCCCAGGTTGTTGAATACACGCGAGCTGTCAGCAGTGACTCTCTTGGCTGTAAGCAGGACCACGGGGGGAGTGGGGGAAGCGAGCTGGGCTGGGCAGCTGTCCAGTGACTCCCCAGTCACATGCGAAAGGTCATCCCTGCCGTGTAGAGGTAACGGGAGAGGGGACGGAGGGATATTGCCCCCTTACATCCCTTTAGTAAGCCTGTCCCTGGAAAAGATAACGTATATAACCATCTAGGTGCATACATGAATTTGATAATGATTGAGAACTTGTGATCAGAAAGCACTTGTGGTTAAAGCTTGTTGACTGTGTCTTATAACCGACGTATTTATACCAGGATGTAGAGTACGAATAGGTTATCCAAAGCTTGCATGGGGTTATACAGGGCTGACTTTGAAGTAAAAAAACCCGCATGTGTGACATGTAAGGTGACCTAGCTGGCATAGTGGGTGAGGACAATCAGGGTGCCATTCCTTCTGGAAGGCTGGGGTTCCAAATCTGCCATTACAAGAACTCTGGGGTTCTCTGCCTTTAGTTTTAAGTGAGTTTGGGGATGAGGGGAATAAAGCTCCAAGCAACCTCACCGCAGAGTTTGCAAATGAGCACAAAAATGCATTGAACAGGAGCTGTTCAGCTTACAGACTTCTGATGGTTTTGACAGTGGAGCTCAAAAGTTCCTTGAATAATAGGTCTGTGATTTCTGGCAGCCTGTAAGCGCTGAACTTCTTTGGATTTCAAAGCAAATAGATACATCTTAACAAAGACCACCTTGTGTCAGCTATCCTTAAAATTATAGTACATAGATTAAAATAAAACCTGTGTACTTGTCCCTCCTGGGATGCTGGAGAAGGGAAAAGCATTATCAGAATTCTTTAAACTCATCTTAACAGTATTGAACCAATTATTTTGTTAAATCTGGGTTTGTTTTCTGCCTCTCAATGAGAACATTTGAAGTCTATCATCTCCACCATTTACGAGTTACCAGTATGCAAGTGTAAAATTTCCAATTGGAACATATGGTATCAGAGGGAACGAGGGGGAAATATCTGATTGCTTGTGCTCCCCAAACTCCAAATCTACTGCATTTAGTATTTTGCTCACAGTTCCTGCAGGGGGAAATAAAAGAAATCATCTCTGAGCTGAGACCAAGTACTGAACATTTCACCCTGAATAGGAATCTGTTTGAGAAACTTATAAGCAGCTGAAAAGGGAATAGAATAGAAACTACATTTCGGTTCCTTCACTGGGGTTGCAGCTATGGCCAGAACTTACCACCAGTAAGAAAAAACATCTGAACCTTCTTCTCTAAGTTCTGACACCTGGTTTGGGGATGTGCCTGGAGCCCATGAAAGGCCAATTTTCCCTATGAAAGGAGGGACTCCCAGTGACTGCACTAATAGAGGAACCAACCCCTTCACCTGAGGTGACTCACGTGGTTGGTGACCAGCTGCACTGTCTGTTCGGAGGTTTGCCACGGACGTGGAGCGGCCTCGGGTGCTCACACGTGGTGTGCCCAGTGAATGAGAACATGCTGGCAGCTGATACCCAGCCCGCGGGGATGGCTGAGCTGAGGTGTCGAAGGAGCCGTTGCTGGTGTGATGGTGGATGTATAGCCTCCATCTGCCTAGAAGCAGAGGTGAAGCATGACCAGAGACCCTTCAGAGCTCCAGTTGCTGTCTCTGCTGAGTGACACCAAGTGATCCGGAGAAAGACAGAAGGACTCACAGACTTGAATGTCCTTTTCTGCCCTGAGGTTTTAGGCAGAACTGGATTTTGGGTTTCTGTCTGTCCAAGCATGGATACAAAGTAATGCTGCTGAGACTCCTGCACAGCAGCCTTGCCTCCAGCCAGTGCATGGGGAGAGAGCAAGGAGGAGGCCAGAGGCCACTGGTTCTTCCCCCACCTCTCTGGGTGTCAGTGAGGCTGGGCAGTTCAACAGCTGCTGCAGAGACCTGGAAACACGCTCCACCTTTGAGGCCCAAGATGCTCGCAGACTGTGCAGGGCATCTTGTTGGACATACTGCCTGCGTTAACCCCTGCGTCTGTATCCAGTGCTGGCCCAAGTCCTGCTGTGCAACGGCGCAAGCCCTTTGAGACCATTGAGCAACACTAGCTATTACGTGCTTGGTAGTCATGTTGCTCCTGTAAATGGTCAGTCCCTTGCTGGCACCGTGAAATGTGTGGCCTCCCTGTACTACCACTGAGTTGAGTTATTCTTGCAGGGGCATCCGCTTACCCCATTACAGAAAATAATCGTGCAGAACTTCCTTCTGTGCTAGATGGCGAGTATCCCTCTCCTTCGCTTCCCTGCACAGCGGAGGCTGTCAGCCCTGAGCAACCGGGCTGTAGGATGCAAGAAACGGGCTTCTCGCTCCTCACCCTGGCAGAATGAGGAGGGACTGAGCCTGCAGCCCTGGCAATTGATGTGACCAAACCATGGAAGAGGAGCCGTTCACTCAGCAGCACGGCTGGTTGTGTAGTGCCACGTGTACAACCACATCTATCCTTCCTGCCATTCAGGCAGAAAGCAGCACGTTTCGGAGTAACTTCCCCGGGAGGAGGAGGAACAGATGTTGGAACCAGAAGCGTATGTGACAGTTGGGAGAGACAGCGTGGAAACGCACCGTTGAAAGGAGAAGTCTGATGGGAGTGTGATGACAGCAGCAGGACTCCAGTGACAAGGAGTGGGAAGGAGAACAAGCAGGGAGGAGTGTTACTTCGAAAGCTGAGCAAAGTGCACAAGAAGATGTGTCAGGAAAGCGTCAGGGAAAGGAAGAGAGGAAATGTGAGAGTAGAGACAGACTTTGGGATCTGTCTGCAAGCATGTGTGACCTGTTGCCTGACAAATAGAGAAAGGAAGGCCTTTTATTCCTCTGCCTTCTTCCACCGAGTTAACTCCTCTTGCAGCCAAGCTAGCTGGCCGGCTCTGGTGGAGCTCTTCCAGTGTCCGGTTAGCACTTGCGAAAGGTGAGGCTGCCTGTGCCGCTCCACAGCACAGAGGTCCGGGGGTACCGTGCGGCAGGGATTGTGGCAGGGCTGCCTGGGCCTTTATTCTGCCTTTGCAGGGTAGCACAGTAGCCACACGCCTTGGGATTTCTGGATGCTGCAAAAGGAGGAGGAGCGGTGACAGTCTCGTAACAAGCTTCCCCTCCACAACTGTGCAGCGATGGCAAGGGCAGGATGAGTGAGGCGAGAAAGAGATGGGAGTGCGTGTTCCTCCTGCAGCAGGGAGGGACCTCTCCGGCAGCGCCTTACCCTGCCGGTATAAATCACAGCTCTGCAGTGCCCGGTTTTACCTTAGTTCAGCAGATGTGCAAGGCACACTGGGAGCGTGCCACTGGAGTGTAAAGCCCCTGATCCTAGAGATCCCGTAAGCAGGGGGAGGGGGGACTGTAACTTCTCCCACTGAGGGATTTACAAGTGCAGTTTGCAGACCCCTTCCTGCACGCGGAGTCACCACTGACCCCCTGGTATGCCTTGAGAGATGTAAACCGGCCGATTCTGCTTTGCGTCCTCTTGTAGGGAAGAATTTCTCCAAGTATGGGGCGAGTCTGAAGATGCATTAACGAAGTGACTGCCAGGTAGACACCAGCCATGGATGGCTATGCCAGGAGCTGGGATCTGTCACTGGGTGTTGCACAGCTGGTGACTCTCTCCCCATTCAGAGAAACACTGACATTCATTTCTTGATGTGAAATCCCAACAAATTAGGGGACAGGCAATACCCCCTGTGTGGGTGTGCGAGGGGAATGAAGCACCAGGGTTAGGGAGGCAGGTCAGAGTGTGCTGTGTCTGGTGGCTCTGGGGGCCTTGCTGGGGAGCAGCAGGGACCTGGGAGTGGTATGGGCTGTGTAGGGTCGAGGCTTGGCCAACAATGGGTTCATTTGTTTGTTTATTTTAAGGAGGAAACCAATGGGGAGGAATGTGAAAGGGAAACAGGGGAGATTCTTTCCTCCTTATTAGAGTCCCTACTCTTGGCTGGAATGATGCATCCCACACCAATGCAGTGGTGTCCAGTGGCGTGTACTCATCGTGCCAGCCACCATGGGAGGGCTGCAGCAGAGCCTGGGGGTTCTCCAGGAACCCTGCTGATCTGGAGAGAGCTGTCCCCATGTGGGTGACGGCTCTTGGTTCTCTCAGTTGCGCCATCTCACAGATGTGGTGAAGGGAGGAAGGAGAGGCCAGCATCTCCCCTGACCTGCCACGGTCAGGAGGAGCTTCAGACAAAAACAAGGGGGTTGAGACCTACTGTAGTTGCTAAACTAGTGGAAAAACTGAGCTTCCTGGGGTCAGACATGCTGGTTCTCTCTCCCAGTCAGTACTTACTGACTCCTGGACTCGCCTCTGGCTCCTTGTCAGTCCTTGTTGGCCCACGTGCCTCTCTGTGATAGTCAGGATGTCTTGGGGGAGAGAATAGTCTTCCCTGATGACAATGAGCAAGTTCCCCTTGGCTGATCCTCCATCTGCTGACCTGCTCCTCAGCTCACACCTGGGCCAGGGGCTCTGTCAAGAGGGTTCTGGTGGCTGGGCTCCGTGTATGGGCACTTCCCAAGATACCCCATCCAGCAGCTCTGTCCAGTCTGGGTGGTGGAGCTTGTTGGGAAGTGCCCTTGGTCAAGACACCGTGGCAGTGCAAGGGCTTTGAGTGCCGTTGGAGAAACAGCTTGATGAAGGTGTGAAAGACTAAAGGATCTGCCCTTCCTTCCTCGCCAGGAGCTTAGATGGCAAGCTCATGGCAAGGGAGGAAGGTTTGGGGAGCATAAAAGCAATGTAGGCAATGCAGAGGTGATGTGGGAGTGTAAAGGTGATGTGGACCTCTCTGGTGCCAGTGCTGATTGACTCTGGCAGGACCCTTCTCAGAGCTGGTCTGGGGGGGAGCAGCCATGGGTTCTCACTGGTCTGTACTTCCAAAGTCTTCCTTCCACATACACATCCAACTGGGGACAGTCTGGCTTGTACCGGCTGTTCTTTCCCTGGAGGCTGTGGTGTGGGGTCTCGCGGTGGGTGGCAGAAGGGGGCCTGCAGGCTGCCAGGCTGGCTTCAGCTAGGAGGAGCACAGAGGAGCGGGCACCTTGGTGTTTTCACCCTGGAGCAATGAACTTCACGGCAGGATAGGGCTCAGCATCCCTCAGGCGCTTGGCTTTGTGTAGCAGAATCACGCCTCTCATCCCATTAACTTGCACCGGATCTTGGCCTTTGCCTTC
This sequence comes from Podiceps cristatus, assembly GCA_000699545.1. Classification (NCBI taxonomy): domain Eukaryota; kingdom Metazoa; phylum Chordata; class Aves; order Podicipediformes; family Podicipedidae; genus Podiceps; species Podiceps cristatus. The sequence goes on along the minus strand of KL278826.1, from coordinate 11,769 downwards.
AGTAAGAGTCGGGATCAGACCCAAGGTGTATTTTCTAAAGTTACCCATGCTCCTACTGAAATTAAAATCTCACGAGTGAAGACCTGTCTTCCCTGCAGTCTAAATTGAGAACAGAGCGGCCTTCAGTCTCTGGAGATAGTTTAAAAACCTTCTCAAGGTCTGTGCTCCTTGTGGAAAAAATAATTCAGACAATACTCGCCACATCTGACAGTGTTGCCAGCCTTTGTTCAATACGGTAAGGGCTGTGTATTGAATTAATCAGGGATTCAGCTCCACGCTGCCTTGTACCTGGGAAACGGTGCATCGCCAAACCCTGAAAAGGTGCCTGAGCGTACTGGGAAAGCAGGCTGCTGGGGAGCGCGGGTGAGTTCTGCCTCAGCCCTTCCAGCCCAGATTTGCAGAGAAGGTTTCCTCAGGACCAGCAGCCTGAGCTCCTCTGGCTTTCGCTGCAGCGGTGCTCCTCGCAGAGCAGAGCCGTATATCACCCGGCATTTTATGCACGCCTAGGAAAGGGAGCCTGAATCCCCTTCCTGCACAGAAAGCTGACAGACTAGGGGCCAACACACAGCCCTTGGCATTTGTTATTTACTATAAACCTCTTAAATGAAGGCTGGGGGATTTTTTTCATTTACCATGTTACTGTATGGAACCAATCACTATAAATTTAAATGGAGAGCTGGTAGGAGCACACTTACCTTTTATATAATAATTGTGCGAGTGCCGCTGCCGAACTGCTATTAGGATTATTCAGACCTTCTCAGATTTCATTGTAAAACATTAGGCTGCGAGAGGTACTGTAAGGGTGTGATTATCCAAAGAGGGTAAGTAGTACTGAGTGTTGTCGGCCAGAATTACTACAACAGGGGAGAAATGCTGAGTAGCTGGGAGTAGAGGAGGCTGAGGAGCATAATCTGCCATTCAAAACCAGTGGTCTGTGCGTGGAGAAATCCCACCTGATTTCTATCTGGATCTGCACAGGCTTGACAAGTTTGTCCTTAAATTGTCACTGGGTGTGATCTGAATCCTCGGCTGAGTGTAGGTGTTAGCCCCCATGCTCCCCTCTGAAAACCGTAACGGGGCGTACTCGAGCCGTGCAGCAAAATACTGCCAGTGTGGCCACACCAGCTCAGGGCATCAGAAAGCCGCGCTTTTCCTTTGGTGGGATTGACCGGTAAGACCCGTCAGAGGTCTGGCTGTGCTGGCAGAGGGGGTCTTCTGTGAGCTTGGGGCTGGAAGGGGCCGTCGGCTGCTGCCCTGGTAAGAGGGGGTGACGTCCTCCCCTTGCTGCCCCTGCTGCAAATGCAGCCCAAGCTCCTTCCGAGGGGTGGCAAACGGTTTGTTGGGTGGGCGGTAGCTGCTCTGGAGTTGCAGACCTGACGGGGCCAGGGGCCCAGGCTGGTGGAGTACAGGCGGGTCTTGGTGCACCAAGCTAACTGCTGACCGGAGAGTCACAGCATCAGAGCGGACGGGGCTGGAAGGGGCCTCTGGAGATGAGCCAGTCCAACCCCCTGCTAGAGCAGGGCCACCCACAGCAGGCTGCACAGGATCGTGGCCAGGCGGGTTCTGAATATCTCCAGAGCAGGAGACCCCATGGCCTCTCTGGGCAGCCTGTGCCAGTGCTCTGCCACCCTCACAGCAAAGAAGTTTTTCCTTGTATTCAGATGGTTCTCCTGCTCTAAACAGAGCCCAAAGCTGCGCTGCGCTGTGCAAGGATGAGGCGCTGGGAGGGTGCTTAGCTACCCTGCTTTAGGCATTGGCCATCTTACAGTGTCACCTCAGTAAGGAGAAGGCATTTGCAACTTCTAGGAAGCAGGGAGAAAAGAGTAGATACACTCTTCTGCTGCCTTGATTTTTTCACCTGTGATTGAGATTTTAATTTTGCATCCCATATGATTTTCCTGTTGTAACACACGCCTCTTGGCTGTCACTGTAACAATGCCTTTTCTTGGCAGGGAAGGCAAATCTGAAAGGAAGCTCTTGAGTGCTCTGCTGTGTGAGTTCCTCAACTGATGGCTGTGTTTCTCCCCCTCATTCCACCCGTTTTCAAATAATTTTCATGCTGGGAATAAATCTGAGTGCGTAACAATCATGTTCAGCATATGATAACTGAAACAATTGTATATATACAAGCAGCCACATGGAAAACAAATGAGCTGATGGAAAGACAGAAAGAGCACAAGACGACCTGGAGACCACAGTTACCATGTTCACAGTAAGATCAAATAACTTTGCCATTTTCATATAATTACTCTTTTTTCCCCAGGAAAACAGGATTCTGAAAACTGGTTTTAGTTACTAAATTTTTACCTCATCAGTTTATGCAGTGATGGGGAAAAAAACATCTCCCACCAACCAATATACTATAGGCCAATTATACTCAAGCAACACAAAGTTGAATTCTGTCCTGAATTCCGTCTATGAAATCCCAGTGAATTCAGTGGAGGTTTGTAAGTGGAGGTCAGGATTTGGACACTAGTTTATCAATTAAAGAACAGCAAGGGCTGTGCAGGGTCTAAGCTATTTGGATATTTTAAAATGCCGGATACACTGGGCTGCTGCTGATACCCTGAAATGTGCAGTCTCTGATGATACAGGGGTTCTGCGGGTTTTTGATTTTCATATTGTTTTAATCTTTTCAGTATATTTGTCTTTCTTTTGTGATTGAAGCCATTTTTTCTTTGAAAGGTATCTGCTTTTGGTTGGGGAAAATCACAAATCTGAGACATTTTGGGAGAATTTTATCAAACACCTTTGTCTTGTTGCAATTAAAGTTGCAACTTCAAAGTAAGTTGCAATTAAAAAGAAAAAGTTAGGTTTCAGTGGAATCTTTGGTGATAGGTATACAATACACACCCCAATCTCAATAGACAATGTCTTTTAAACCTGAAATGGGTCAACAAACGTAAAATTGAAATAGTTGCAAATTTTTTGGGGGAAGTTCACCTTCCTTTAACTGTACAATGATTTTTAAAGTATGTGTGTATACATAAGTGTCTCTATAAAGAATACATGTACAGATAAACTATACGATTTTAAAAACAAATTCACCGTAAATATATTTGCTGTTCACTCATTGTAATGTTCCTACACTCCTATGCAAAGCAGGGATTAAATACGTTAACAAAACAGATGTTCAATGAATGTAAACCAAGAAGAATAATTCAGGAGCACTTGGCAGAAATCTACACCCTTTATTATTAAATTTACCCTCAAATAAATTGTTCCTTCCACATCCTCAAAGATAGATGTAATCACCTGCTGGTAGCAACCTGCGTTGGATACCTTGTCACAGTCTATGAGTCTCCTATGCTTTTCAGTGATGTAAAGATACTCGCCTGAGTCCCAACCGTGCATTGCAACGCTCCCCTTCCTCTCCTTCATGGCGTCATCATCCAGTTGACTTCTTCATCTCCCTGCCGTCCTGCTGCGTGTAATACCTCCACGGTCTAGGAGCAGGATTGAGCCTCATCTGCTTCAGTTCCTGCTCTGGTGTCTCAGCTCAGACCCACCCTCACTGCTGGGCATTGCTTGGGAGTGACCTGGACTTTTGGTCTTTCACAAAATCTCACCCCCAGGCTCTGGTAGCTTGGGCACCACAGGCAGTTTGGCTCCCGTGGGATTTGTGGTCTACGTCTGTCTCCAGGACTTGAGATAGTTACTTTAAAAGTAGCTTGGTGTGACTGTAGGAGCTGCTGTCATACCTTGATTACACAGCATAGCTGCATACGAAGTGCAGTGACTGAAAATATTCCTGCATTCTTGATAGTTTAATTGGTGGCATTTAGTTGATTGTGTATATTCTCTTTTCATGGAATTAAATCTAGAATTACGCAACTGATCGTTTTTCCAAAAGCAGAGAGCCACTCGAGCCTGCTGCGGCAGGAGAGCCTACCTGAGTCAGCCCACAACTTCCAGTTGTTCGAGCTGCTGTTTGCTGTCTGTTGCTATGGTGAAGTGATGGCACCAAACTGATACCAAAAAGGAAATGATATTTTTCTGAACAGATTTATGAGAAGAAAAAACATATAGGGGACAGAGTGGTCATGGGGGAGAGTGGGGGAAGCCTACGGGACTTTGAGGGCTTTTCTGAGCCAGCATTTCTTGTTCCCTTTTTAACTGAAGGTCCACCTAACCCTCTGAAGACAATCCAAGAATCATCTTGTGCAGTGTCACCCTAGTAGGGTTTATTTACAACCAATTAAATGTTCGCCTAAACTGCAAATACTTTGATTTGCATTTTTCCCCTTGCTTTTTTAGAGTCTATACACATATGGGCAATGTATTCATTTCCCAGCTTTACAGTCAGTTTTGGAGATCTTATGTCCCAGCGGTGTAGTGCAGGTCACAGACCAAGAAAACCTGCTTTAGTCTCTGCCTTTGCTGGACTTATATTGTTTATGTCTTTTCTGGCAATTAGATTTTTAACCTCTCTTAAAGCTCTGTTGCGCTAGCAGCGTGTTTCCCCACTGGGCTGGAATCGCCCAACGCTCTCCTCATTTTCTTACACCCAGACCTCCAACTACTTAAGATGCCAGGTGGAACAGCTGGTCTGTGCGATGCCCTCCGGCAACTGATTGCCCCGGCAGCCTGACCAGGCGGGGAAGAGACCGAACGCTTGGCTCACAGGTTCTTTGAATAAAAACTTGTCCCTCCTTCTCTCTAGCCAAGGACTTTGTACCTCTCTCTCTGTCTCATGGGCATGTGACATGGGCATCTGGAGACGGGCAGCCTGTCTTTAAAAGTTACAAACCATGGCCAGACCCAAAGCTTCATTCAGAAACATGTTGTGAGATAGTGTAACACCAAGATCCTTCTTTCTCTTTCATTTTTCTGCATCGTCTTGCCTGTAAGCCATGTGCTGCCCTAGTCCTGTTTTGAGGTGTGGACAGTGGCAGGATGGCCGAAGGGGTACACACTTGTGTTCAGATAGTGCGGGGCAGCATTCACCGTTTTGGAAACAGTTATTTGGTGATCTGAAAGCCACTCTGACTATAGCAACATTTCAGGACCGTGAAATAAGTATCCAGTGGCAGCTTTCTTGTCCCAGCACCAGCCCTTCTGATTGCTTCCGTTAGTGTCACTTCAGTGGTACCTGAACTACACCTTAGCCGTACCACCACCACCTTCTTTCTAATGTGGGGTCATGCCTCCCCGTATATCTAGTCCTTTGCCGGACTGCTGTTGGGCTGTAATTGCATCGGATTCCTAATAGAGTTTCTTGGTCTGCTGTCACAGCGTGATTGCAAGAACTTGTGTTGCATTGAATGTGGTCTTGATTACTTGCCAATTAAAGTGCAAGGAAAACACTTATAATCTTCTTTAAAATTACATCTAGATTCCATCTCCTCTGAAGGCTATGGGAAACTTGCAGAGATTGTTTCCAGTTGTCCTGTCTTCCTACTTTCAGTATGTGGCTTGTTGGGGAAGGTAGATAAATGCTTTTTTTTTTTTTTTTTCAGTGACTTTAGTTTTTTTGAGTGTGGTTCTTTGCATGCAAAACAGAAGCAGAAATACCTTTCTGAAGTTGAATTTTGCTCATTGCTCATACGCCAGTTCGCTTGGGATTTACAAGGGCTGGGATAGTGCCTCTTTAAAAAGAAGATACGTGGGAGCAGATGGTCCTGGGGTAGCTGAGCACGGAAGGAGACACCTAAAGAAAGTGTGCTGTGGCAGGCAGGATGTGTTAGAGGAGGGAGCAGGGACGAGCCGGGAATGCGAGGAGGCAGCATGCAGGGGGCACGCAATTTCCAGGAGCCTGGTAGCGTAGGAGGTGCTGTACTGCGGTGGCAAATCTCTTGGAGCAGGTGTGCAGGGGCAAACTGCCGGCCTGCCAGCCCCTGGGCAGCTTGGCAGTGTGTGCTGGGATGGAGCCAGGGCGAGGCGTGAAGGGGAGCAAAAACAGGAGGGGGAGAAGGGAGAGAAAGGAAGAAAAAAGCCAAGAGGAGTGGGGACAACATGACAAGAAGCGGGGGGAGTCCACCTGTGAAGGTAACTGTGAGTTTCTGTTTATCTTGCTGGTGGTTGTGCTGCAAGGAGGTTTTGAACGGCTGCCTAGTATGACTGTCAATTATTTTAACTTGTATTTCTCACCTCAGTCCCCATGAAGTGTGTTTGACAATAATTAATTTTGTGTGTGCAACGGGGAGTGTATCCTACTCCTGCAGAGGTGTCAGCTTAATGGGATATGGCTGCATGGGATAACAGGCTGTGCCCCCCCATTAGGGGATTTGAGGGGGTCACCTGTTCATCTGGACTAATATTTTAATTGTTGGAACATTAGGTTTCCCGTAGTTGAATTAGGATCGGATTAACCTCTGTCTCTCTGAACTTGCATGCTGGCAAGCTCCTTCAACACCATTGCTAATTTTATTTTCTACTTTCAGCACATATTTAAGATAACTCTTTTTGTTTCATAGGTTAAAGAGGAAATATTCTCACTGGCTGAGATCCCAGTGAGCAATTACAAATATTTTGCTATAGTTACAGGACTTGGAATTCAGCCTCAGGCCGTGGGCATCAGAAAATCCATGAGTGGAAGACTGGGAAGTTTCATATGGAGGGATTCTTCCTCATCTTTACTGAAGTCAAACTCTTGATTAAAAAAGTAAATAAATAAATCTCTTGTACTTGTAAATCAAACCTCTGCAAACAGCTTTTGACTATGCCAGTTAGAGAAGGGTTAATTGAGCCTCTCGTCTCTATTGCATGTTAACACGGAGGTCAGTGATGGAAGAAGCTAGGTCCAAACTGAGGGCTTTTGAAACAGCCCCCTAACTAGCCTAATGAATATGCTGTTGAGATGAACAGGTCATTTAACGCTTTTCATGTCTCTATTGTCCATCCAACCTTAAATGTCAACTCTGTCACTCTGATAGGCTGGTTTTGCTTAAAAAGGTTTCCTGGCTTTGTTAGATTCCTAGGAGAGATTTCCCCCCGCCTTATTCCTAATTGCTGGCAGAACCCTACGGATGTATTTATACCAGCCTTTTCATTCGGGTCAAGTCTTCACTAGAGAGTTTTGCCAGTGGGCAAGGGTTGTGAAGAGGTGCGATCCCGACAGAAGTGGAAGCACCAAATGCAGTTGTAATTACGCTGCTTAAACCTTAGCTTACGGATCACAACGGAATAATTGTTTTTTCTAAGGTCAGGATGGTTTGATACGCACCTGACGATGTGCTGGGATTGCCGTGACCACGCTAGGACTACTTCAGAGCTGGTGTGCTGGAGTTCAACTGCCTGTGGACCATCCGAGCCCGGTGCGGTCCCAGCCTCGGGCAAGGGCTGTGAACGGGGCTGGTGGAAAGGACCCTTCTGCTGGTACCTGCCTTGTAGCTAACCCCTTGTAACAGAGGTGGGTAGCCCCCTCTCTGGTGTTTCTACCAGGGCCTTGAGCACATCATTAGTGTGCTGACGTTGGGTGTCCAGGTTGCATGAAAAGACGTTTCACAGGAACTGAGTTGCATACCTGATAGAACTGAATACTTACCAGAAATGTCTTCCTGCAATTCCTCGCTCTGTGGACAGCAAGTGTGTTTCTTCTTGGGATACTTCTATTTTTCCTGTGACCCAAGTTGTTCCGTGGCTTAGAAGGCCTCAGGAAATTACTTCTTAGATCAGGAGGACAGACAGCAGAGAGCCCCAGGCATTCCAGTGAGATTTCTTGATGCCTCCTGTACTCCTTGCCTTGAATAGACTCCCCAGCGCAGTGGTCGGGTGCACAACACGGGTGCTCCTAATTTAACCACACAGTTGTGGGCTCAACATATTCCAGAGCTGGCTAAAGGGCAAAAGGGCTGATGCTGTACTGGTATCCATTGGTACCTCATTGCAGTCGCTTGCCCCTGCAGGCTTTCTTGGCTTTCTGATATATGCATCAGGTGGAAACTCAGGTATCAGCACTGGAAAATAAAGGCTGATGGGGTGAAATAGCACATCTCCAAGCATGTATGCTGCAGACTAGAAGAACTTTTCTGGCTCTTAGCCATGATGCTGCCAAACATGAGCCCAGGAAACGCCTCAGTAAGGAAACTGCTTTGGCAATGCACTGTGTATTTGAGCTGTCCCTCCAACATGGGAACCAGGTAATCGTTTTATTCCTCCTGGAAATGATCATGTATGTTTGGGAAGCTTTTCAGACACAGTAGCTCATTTTGAGGAGATCATTACATTGAGGGCCCTAGTCATTTTTCTGTGACTGATGTGTTTCTAATTCACTGAGATGCTTTGAAATTTCAGTATGTGAATTTATACCGGCCTCTGCCTAGCTATTAGTAGGTGATGCAGCGCATGATCAAGACAGCCAACACAACAAGCACAATGTGCTCTGACCAATATTGGACACACCTGGTAAGGACACAACATCAATTCAAATCAACTGTTTGGCTGAAATCATCCCAAGTGCTGAGCAAATGTCTAGGGAAGCTAGCAAGAGGTCAAGTATGAGTTAATGTCAGGCTAACTTTCTGCATCAAGACAATCCGGATTCAGACTGGGAAGCTTGTTAAAGGTCTTGAGGACTAATCTTTTATACACAGTTGTTGTCCTCCAGGTTCCCTCTGAGGTGTTCATGGTCTCACTGATGGGAAGAAGATGGTCGAGGTACGTTTGAGAATAGCTGGATGAGCTGTGGGGCTGATCAGTGGTGGTAAGGATGCAGTTTCCTTACTACACCCATCGTACGGTGTTCCACAAAGATCATGGTGGTAAGGATGCAGTTTCCTTACTACACCAATCGTACGGTGTTCCACAAAAATCATCCCGGTCCTTATTGCCCCGGTCCTTTTCATCACTCCTGATTTCTGAACAGCTTAAATACATGGCGGGCCTTATTTTGCTAGCCATCTGACCCAACTGGAGCAGGTCAGAGCTGTGAGAAGGCCAAGCCCACCAAACCGTCATCAGTGTTCAGATGAAATCTGGCTGTTGGCTAAAGAATAGGTGAACTTACTGTAGACCTCAGGCAATTCTAGGGAGCAGAGGTGGCATTTCAGTTGTAACTGTGGATGACTTTCCTGAATTTAAAGTGTATATATGTAATCCATTGATTTGTGGAGAACTCCTTGGTGACTCCAGATTTTTTCACAGTAGTCTCCCTGTTCTATCACCTCTAGTTTAAGAGGAGATGTCATTCTGTCTTGGCAGGTAATGACGTGGCCTCAGCTGTCTGCATCTCTGACATTTCCTAGACAGCACCAACATGATCTACGTGGGCCAGAAGTCTTCACTGTTTGGCGACTCCAGCTGGGATGGAACTTTGTGGTCAATTTTCTCAGCAACAAGCTACTGCAAGTATTGGAAGCTGCCTGTTTGCTATGGGACCTTGAACCAAATTTTATGCCTCGGTCCATACATTCAACATATTGCCTGGCCTGGGTCCCTGCTGTGGGATGCAGGGTATGGCTGACAGTTGTTTAAAAACGTAGCATGTGTTTGCAAAATAAATCCTGCCTGTAGCAACTGTGGTGGGGATCCCGTCAGAACTTTCTGAAGATACAAGACCATGCATTGCGCTCTCCTAGCGTCGTTGCAAAACTTGCTGCCTTCTGGGCCATGAGCCAGGCATCCTGAAATGTCTTTTAGTTTTGGTTTTATTCTCATGCTTCCTATAGCATAAATACATTATAATCTGTAATATTAAAACAAACAAACACACTAAAAGTTGCCAAACTCGCACTTCTTGGGAGCGTGTCCCTGCTCCTGGCTGTACCCTTCCGCACCCGCCTTTGCCTTGGCTCCGGTACTCGCCTGACTCCTTGGTATGCCGGTTCAGTCCACTAATCCAGCAGCAAACTAACCCAACAAAAAAGGAGTTTGAATTTCGGGCTTTGTTTATTTTGTGTTAGGTTAGTGAGCTGCCTTGGCTCCCAGAGGGGTCGGGTGAAGGCCAGAGCTGGGGTGTGGGAGGAAGTGGGATTGCATGGCCTGGAAGAGGTTGCAGCAAGAAGCTGGATTTGCTCAGCCAGCTTTCTAGGCTGGTTTCTTGGTGCACCACAGGAAGGCGCGCAGACATGGGAGCCAGGTGCGATGTGCAGGACAAAGGGCACTGCAGGAGAATTTCTTTCAGCAGCGGCGATTCTGGGGGTGAGTAGAAGCTTTTGCCTTTGGGGCTAGGTTCACCCGTTTGCTACTCAGCCCTCCGCTGCTTCCGAAACGATGCTGAGAGTGCTACCTACCTTCAACGCAGCTGTCTCTCAGCTACCAAAATATCTCCTTTGCCCCTTGACCAGCTGTCAAAACTTTCCTGGCCTTTCTAGAACAGACGTCTTGGGGAATGTTTCCCTTGGCCCATGAGAAATGGGAGGGATGCTCAGGAGATGACTAGCAGGACTGCGCATCAAATGCCAGGTGCTTGTCCTAAGGCAGCCCCTAAGCAAGCCTGTCTGTTGGGGCTGGCACTCCTCACCTCTGTAATGCTCCCAGGTTGGCGTGCTCTGTAGGATGAGATTGTGGTTCAAGGGAGGAAGTGCTTCAGATCAAAAAAAATGTGAGACTCCAGAGCCAAGAAAAAAAAAGCCTTAATTATTCAACCAGTTTGAAACACTTTAAAGTATCCCTAAAAATAGGTGAGAGGGATGTTTGTCAGCTACAAAGAGATTATCCTGCAGTAGTACTGCTCATCTTATTTTATGATGATGCTACAGAATACAGTCCCTCAGGTAGCCTCATTAATGTTTATGAATGAACCCCTTGGTTTATGCTTTTGGTTTTAGAAGGTGGAAATAGGGCGAGAGGCTAGTAAGACTGGTTTTACCATATATGCCTTGGAAAGCCCAAGGACATGGGTGTAAGTTCTCTCTAAGCCTCAGCGGTTCTGTGTATGGATGACAACTGGATCTGGGCACTTGCTAGACCAGCTGAGAAAGTGTACCCTAAGGGAGAAATCCAGGCAGGACTTTGGCTAAAATCGTGGGTGAAATTCTGCTCGCTTGCCAGTGGATCTGTCAGCAGAGGTTGGCCCTCCTCTATGTCTCATCAGTCATTTTGTTTTGATCTCTTCCGGCAAAGGCAGCATGTGACCATATGTTGTTATAGCCATAAGCACTTCCACAGGGCACTATCGGGTAGACCCCGCTGCCTGCCAGCATCTCGGCCCAGGGTGGAGGCTTTTTTTTCCACTATCTGTTCCTTAAAGAGGGCAACTGTTTCTTCTGGCTATCTAAAAAGAAGGGTGGCAGTTATGCCCAGCCCATAACAGTATGTGGTGGTTTCTGAGTCTTACCACTCCAGCCTTAAAATAACAGCTCTTTTTTCCGAGCCAGCCAACAATTGTGGTCAGCCACTAATACCAGTTTAACCATTTGGCAGGTGCCCTGTAGGAAGCAGCTCTTTCAAGAAAGCCAAAGGAGCCCTTGTCCCCCAGAGCCCCGCTGGGCTGGTTTCAGACAGAAGCCATGTTTACAGGTTTCCTTGCAGGCAACCAGCCTCTAGAATAACAACCAAATCCTGGAAAGTTAATCCCAAACAAATAGTGGAATTAGGTTAGAAATAGCAATTCAAGTTAATTGTTTTGGTGCTTTATTTGATGAATGAGCGGGTAAAACTCTGATTCCTCTGCCCAACAAACACGCAGTTTCTTGCTCTGTAGTTCCTTTTCCATCCATCGTGTGTTGTGACTGTCAGCGGAGTTTATTTTGGGCTCGGTTCCCTCCCTGTTACGCACAGTAGTAAGAGGCTCTGCAAACAGTGCCATCGGGATTGGAATCGCACCCTCGCGGCTTTGGGGCAGAAATCCGCAGTAACGGGCTATGTCGGCCGGGGGATCCCCCCCTC
>JMFS01095526.1:0-23068 GCA_000699545.1 Podiceps cristatus | reverse complement strand
GCTCCCTTCCTGCCCAGGGCTCCGCTGCCAGGGCGAGGGATCCGCGGAGAAGTTACTACAAGGAATGACTCAGCCGGGCTGCGCCTCCCGGCTCGGGTCGGACGGGCGCCGTGCGGCAGCGCAGCGTTTGCAGGCGTTGTGCTGCCTTTCCCTCGGCTGGTGACTTGTTTCTGCTCCCCGGGAGGCACCTGCCGTGTGCCGAGTTTTCCCCTCGGTTTCTCGTCATGGCTTTCGGGTACGCTTTTGGGCTGTTCTGTTGATCCGTGCTGGCGTTTCCTTCTCAGTACCCACCAAAGTTCTGGCTGACAGTGATCCAGAGGTAGAAATGCTATTACAAATGCTATTATGAATGCTGGGAAAATGAAATTTGCTGATCTTCATAACATTCGTATTTCTTACTTAACTTCGTCTAGAGATAAAAAAGGAAAAAAATCATGCCTGAACCCGAGATACTTGGAACCAACCCAGAAATTATAGTTTAGTCCTCTTATAGCCATGACTTTTTTTTTTTTTGTGTCATTTGTTTTTTGTCTGAAGTAATTAAGTGGTATCTTCTGCTGTCCATGAGCCATTCCCCGTGGTTTGTATTTAAAGCTTTCACCATTATTTCTTTGTGGGAGAGAATGCGGAGGTCAAGTACTTTTTTCTGCTGTGCGCATAAATGTGCATTACAAGTAATGCATGCAATTGGCTTTATGGAAGAACTTACATTTCTGAAGTGGTTTCGTTGACTGCGTCTCAGCGGTGCTGGAGAAATAATGAGGATGGAAGAACATTCTTCTTACAGTTGAAGTTCATACAGTTGGGAAGTACTGTGAGGAATACTAGACACTATAAATACTTCACAACAATAAAAAAACCTGGTGCGCTATTATTATGGTATATTTGTGAGCTTTAAGAATGTTTAATATTTAGTACCTTGGGAAGTTTTTAGAAGATGGAGCACATGAAGTACTTTACTGTTATGTAGTGTTTTAACAAAAACTTTGGTGCCAAGAAGCAAGTATTAACAAGAAAGAAATTAGATGTTTAAACATCATTAAGTTTAGTTTACGTGAAAGTGTGCAGAGTATATATTTGTACTTATTCTGAATGCTGTCTGGAACTCAAAATGGTTTTGTTTTACTGTGTTGGGAGTAGTAAAGAAAGCAACTTACTGAAGAATATGAGGTAAGGGACTTCATCTGTGCCAGTTATAGAGCTGGAAATACAGATGGGATCTTTTGGGATAATGGATTAGCGTAAGATAGACCTAATTGCACTTTGGAAGTATGTTATTGGTATATGTTTTGTGTAAGTAGCTGAATGTTCTGTAGATTATTTTTTTTTTTTAAGCAAACCTATCTTATGCTGTGTTGATCTAGCCTTTTGTTCAGCGCAGATTTGGGTTAGTAGTCTCTGAGATGATATTCAAGGGCCTGGCTCTCTCCCCATGTCATGTTACCATATTTATAATTAGAAGCGTATGCAGCAGACTTGCACTCTGACTGGAGAAGAGGGCAAGGGTTATTTTGAGGGTTTTTTGTGGTGTCTATTTGAAACATTGTTTGTCCCTGCATGTTGTCTGTATACAGCTAAGGTTACAGTCTTGCAAAAATTAAGGTGAAAAACACAATTTCCAAACTATTAGTACACTACTTAGAATTTCAGCTATGCGGGTTAAGTAGAGGGTGAGTTTGTGGGGGGATAGGAGTAGCACATGTTGATTTGTTCCTTTTGATAAGAGAGTGGATCAGTAGGATTGTTTGAAATAATTTTTCTGTATGTTATCCTGTAGCATAGGTTGTTATCAGTGTGTTATTAAGTATTTGGTTTTAAGCTAGCAGTTAGTTTCTGTGGTAGACTGTCCCAGAGTGATGCGAGGGTCTTAACTTCCTGCAAATGAACACAGCCTGTGCATATTGTGGTAAAATGAAGCAAGTCAGAATGAAAAACTTTAGCGTGCATCCCTGGCCGTCACACGAGCTACTTCAGAGTCACTTGGACAGTGTCCAAGCAGTCATGCGTCTCCTTCTGCAGATGTATATTACTCAAGAAAGTTGTGCTCCTGATTTTGATCCACAGCTCAATGACATTTGAGGAGTTTCTGAAGAGGGGGGAAAAAAAATTAATGCCCCACTTCTTTCAAGGACCCTACTAATAGTTAGCATTCTGATGCAGTTGATAATCAATATTAGTGAGTAGCAAACACCTGATTACAAGATGCCAGCTTACATAATAATATTGTTATGCTGCAGGACCCGTTTGAATGCACTGCTACCAAGTAGGCAAAAAAAGTATCGCTAATGTAAGTTGCTAATCTAATTGCTCGAATTACAAAGTGTCTATTTTGTAGCTGATTTGTCAGAGTAATGATTTCAGTGTACAAGTTGCAAGATCCTTATGTGAATTTTTTGTTGTAAAAGCCTACAGCATGATTAATGGTGATAGAGCAATTGCTAACAATGACTTCTGTGAGCTGATTAGGATTCTGTGGTTATTATGAAAGTTTCTTGTCTATTTGAGTTAATTCATATTGCAGACCCACTTTTTAATTTAGTTCTGAGTTCAGTTGAAAGAGAAGTTGGAAGACATCATAGTCATGTGTCGTCTGTTTCTGTCCCCATGCATAAGCAGGGTTGGAAGTGGATATACTTTGGTGTGTTCTAATGGGATTTGAGCATAAATCGTTAATAACACATAAATAATATCCAAATTGTTGGTACTTGTCAATAGAAATGTCAAAACAAATTTATTGATACAGAATGTTCATTCAGAGATTCAGATGGAGCTGGCTACTGTTGGCTGGTCAGGAGAACCACCTCTGGTGCCAGGGCAATTCTTACTTGTCTTCTGTCCATCTCCAGGTGTGTATTTTCCTCTTGTTCTTCAGGTTTGCAGTCCATGATTCCAGTAGGGCTCTGAGCTCAAGCGACCAGCTCAAGCAACAGCTAGTGTAGCTTTTCACATGCATCCAAGATGTTGACGGTTTCTTTTGGGAACAGATTTTGCAGCTGGGCCTGCTGTCTTTATCGCATCAAGGTGAAATGATTACAGTGTGCTATATATAAATATCTAATTTTCTAGATGCACAAACTACTAGCTATTGTAGAATGTGGCAGCCTGCTTTCTGTGTGAAATGACTTTTTTAAGTGTTATATGAATTCCTCTCTGACCTTTGTCGATTACCTGTTGATTGAAAGTAAACTGCAGAGCTGCTTTGTTGACTAGTTGGGTTCCAAATGTCCTGCATCTGTCTTGCTATGTAATGTTATAGGTCCAGTAAGAAGAATGATGTGCAAATGTGTGAGAGCAGCTTTGCTTAAGGAACGTTCTAGTGGGTCTCTGACTTCAGAATGTGCTTCTATTTTCTTGTTATGAAATAGCTCATATTTTCTTACCTCCTAAGATTTATTTTTGCTTTTTCGGGAGAGTAGGAAAGTTGTGGTGGTGGTGGTGAAATAGTGTATTCAGTATTTCAATTGCCTGTTCTTTTTATTTGGTGGGATTAGGTGAAACTAGTGTCTGTATGATAGAGATACAATACATCAATCTTCATTATTATCCTTGAAGGAGGGGTTTGAAGGCCATGATGCTGTTTTCAGTGTGAACAGATTGAAAACAATGTGTTTTAGAGGTAGAAAGCAGCATTGAAGAACTAAAGACAAAGTTTTATTTCTAACATGGATTTAAAAATCAACTACTCTTAGCAAAGCTAAAATATAAATTCTGTTAAGAATGGTACTTTACTGAGATGCTATTTCTGAACATTTGAGGTAGCTGCTCCTAAATTCCCATGTAGCTGACTTACCTGCTGCTTTCTTGTGTGACTGAATATGTTCATGCTACATTCTGTAAAATATGCTCTTTTGTCTATGATTCTATATTGTAGATATGGCTGCAGATTTTTTTTTTCTTTATTATTTGAATAGTAGTGTCTTCCTGATACTACAGAGACTCTAAATGTCAGTGGTTTATCTCAAATTTTATTTTGGGTTTGTTGATGCGAAGTAGCTGTGCTGGTATGTCAAAAGTGGGGATATTTGCCCCTTATTTAGTGTAATTGTGAGTAGGATAGGCAGTTCATACTGACAAAATGGTGCTTTTATTTATACAGTTTTATTTCCATCCTCCAGAGTGTGTATTTTTATTAAATTCAGATGAAGTGGAGATTCTTATATAAGAATATATTGTGTAACTGGACTAGCAGCTCTCTTCTAATATATTATGCTTATGCGATATTGCAGGTATTCTGCTAGTAAACTCAAGCTTTTGTCTATTATAATTAAAAATACTATTTACAAATACCAGTATGTCTACTAATTGAAAGAGGCTTGATTCAAACCCAGTGAATGATTCTTTAATCAAAAAATTAAAATGACTCAAAATTCTCAGTTATGTCTCACCACAAAGAGGGGGTGTAATGTGTAAACTTAACTTTACTTATGTTATGTGAAAGACTCAGAAATAAAATGCTTTTAAATTTAAAAAAACAGATGTAATATAACAATAATTTCACATGCAAGTTATAGCTGCAAACAGCACAACCAGGGTTCAGTAAGGTAGGAGTACAGTTGTAGTATCTCAACAGTTGTGGTTGTTTTGCTGTGTTTTTTTTTTTTTTTTTTTTTTTTTTTTTGTGAGGAGGTGTATGTTGGCAATGTTCCATAAGGGGGATTTTATTAGTGCACTTTGTTAGCTGTTTTAAACTACCAAAGATTTATCCCAGAAAGGTAAAGGAGGGCAGTTGAAAATTACTAAACACCTTATTGAGATAAGATAAAACTTAATATTCTTCAAACACATCCTGCAGCTTTTCTCATTTCTCAACACATCGTTGATATCTTCTTTCAGATTGATGTCAGTAGAGATCTGAAGGTGATTTGTAACCATGTAACATGCAAATAGAGTAGTAAGTTGATTTGCCAGAATTCTAGATGTGATTTTTGAATATCAGTTCATAGGGAGGGTGAGGGGTTATGTTGACTCTGTATGTCACTGATGGGCCTTTACTTGTCTGTTTCAGATAGCACTGGAAAAAAAAGAATATTGATAAATAGGAGGAGGTTCATAGGTGACATGAAGTACAGGGAACGTAAAATGAGATATTCCATCTTCAGGTCATGAAAGTTCACATGCTAAATTTATAAACATCCATATGAATAAGAAAAATTTGAAACAAGTTTGGAAGTTGCTAATCATTTGGAACATTTTCCCAGGATGGTGGTGGATTTCTGTAGTACTGGAAAACTTTCATGTTATTCTAAAATAGGATTAGTTATGAATAAAAATAAATTAAGAACTCCAGACTCTTATGTAGGCAATCAGGCTAAATCTGGGTAGGGTTTTTACCTGTCTTACATTTCATTATTGTCAGTTTTTCACTTTCTTTTCTATCTGTAGTGTTTTCATTGCTGTGAAATAAATGCCACTTAAACTATCTTACTTTTTGTGCTTTCATCCTTTAATGTAGGCTGAGTTACCTTGTGCTATCCACATAAAAGAAAAAAAAAACCTTGTAGCATTATGATGGTGTGTCTGGAGAGGGGAGGGCAGGAGAAGTGGCCTCGTAGTTTTTATTTTGAGAAAATCTGTCCTCAGTTGCATCCATAGTAATTGCCCATTTTTGAGTTATCTTAGCCTGCTCTTAGGAGGATACTGGATTTTTTTTTTTTTTTTTTTTTTTTAACAGATTGCCATTTATAAGATGTTATCTATTAATAACTGATGATGGCATGGGAAGTTAGGAATGTGAATGATACCTTCTGGAAATTCTCACTTGTCATCTTGGATGATGGTGCTGACGTTTGGTACCCCCTTGTATTCATCAGCCGCTTTCCAGCCTTAGTTGTAGTGTAGCAGTTTGTGGGGCTGTGTAGTGAACTGAATCATGGAACTAATTCGAGGTAGCAGTAACCCGGGGAAGTATGCTGTTTCTAATTTGTTACAGCAAAGTAATCCAGGTTACTCCATAGAAGTATAGAAAGTTGCACTACTGAATGTTAGTGCAGGGAGAGGAGCAGTAGGACAACTGGCTGGGGAAAGGGATTCATAAGTCTGGTGCTCTTATTATAACTGGTGTTTCTGTGATTGTGGTCTTGGTTAACCAGAGAGAGACTGTTGGTGAAAGAAGAATTGGTGCTGACTTGTCTGAGTTTGATGTTAGAAATAAAGGAATTTTTGCTGGCTGTTTCTTGCAGAATTGTTTGCAAACACTGAGATTTTTGCATGCTAATTATTTTTGAAGACTATATGTCTACAGAGGGAACCTTCCCACCAGTATGGAGTCAGTAACTTGAATAAAACCACCTGAAGCTCTCTATACCCAAGCGCACCATTCTTTGCAAAGCGCATGTGTTAATCTCTGTAATTGGAGTGAGCCTTGTAGTCTACAAATGCTTTTGAAATGGCAAAATTATACAGTTTTTTTTTAAAAAAAAAGCTGACAAAACCTTCAGTTAACTTTGTGAAAGATCAAGTCACAGACAGCTGTGGAAAGACTGTTTCCATCAATTAAAAAGAAAAAAAGGAAGAAAGAAAAAGGGTACTTCCACGGGCTGTGGGCTGTTTTCCTAGCAATAAGAAAGTCAGAAAACCTTGGGTTTGTTTTCTGACTTGTACCTGTTAACTGAGGCACAGAAATTTCACTTTCTGTCAGGTAAGAAATGGGGGGGGTTTGAGATTTTGAAAAATATGGAGAAGTGTGGGATGTTTTTTTGTTTACTGTTGGAGGAGGACTTTTGTCTGGTCCATTATATGGATTGTGTTTTGGCAGCTCCTCAAATCAGTGAAAAGGGCAGTGTAAATAGATGTTAACCCTCAGATCTGAAGTTTTATAATTATATACATATGGAATTATGACTAATAATGTGTTTGTTGCCTCATAAACATGTTTGAAACTATTGCTTTCCTAGAATTCATGATATAAGTTGCGTCAGAACTTGTAAGAAGCTGCATTGTTTCGGGCCACACTGATTTCAAAGCTACTCTTTAATGCACAGTGTTTTCTTACCTGCCCAGATGCAGATGCTTTTGATCTCCTGTTGATCCACTGTTGATGTTGTTGAGGATCTGTGAAGGTATTGCTGCACTTACTTTGCTGAATGAGGAGCTTCCTTGCAGGCTGCTGCAACTCTGAATATGGTGGTCATATATAACTCTTAGGTGTTAGGTTGGTATTGTGTAAAATGATTCATCCTAAGGAGGGACAGGGGAAACAAAGCCTGTTATGAATTAATCTATACTGAATTACTGAGTTTAGAAATTTCTCTTTAGTGAATTGAGTAGTAGGGGGCTTAGGCATGTTTCCTGGTTGCTCTGCAGAATTGCAGCTTCATTCTTATGTTGAGCAGGAAAGACTGTGCTTTACTGACCAGCAGATGAGTCTGAGAGCTGCTGACAACACAGTGACTGTTGGAGATGCTGTAATTAAGTAACCGCCTCTGTGCCTGATGCACATCTCGACAGAGTATAAATAGAGCTCCAGATGGCACCATACAGATGTCAGGGACTGACAGCCTTTAAGAATACAGTGTGGCTTGAACATGAGGTTTATAGGCTTTGATATAAGGTGGTAATGGGAGATGGGATCTCCACCTGGGGTAACATGTATCTCAGTGATTAGATGTGGTCTTCTGGTTAAATTTATTTTGGAGAAGTGGGGGATGAAATTATATTCTGCAACTGGGTCAGGAGAAACCCTACTATTTATTCATCATATGGCTTTTTGTTTTTTAACAAAGCTTTACTTCAAGTTTAAGTGCCTTTTAAAGGATGTTTACTTTCAACATTTGGTTGTCCAGATAAGGGTATGCGTTTGCATTGTGTTTTAGAAACTAAGCCATTTCTGTTGCTAAAAGCATTAGTAAAGAATGTGTGCTCTCATTACGAGGTCATTGTCTGTTCTTCTAGTGGTGGTTGTAGTCTTCTGCAAAATTAAGATATTCCTGGTTAGGTGCATTGGTTGCAGCAGAGCGTGTTTGGTTGGTTTGTGGGTTGTTGGGTGTTTTTTTGTTTGTTTGTTTTGTTTTGTTTTTTTGAGAAGGGCACTTAAAAAGCCAGGGAAATAGAAGTAGAAGACAAGTTTGTGGAAGAAAGCATATTGCATCGGAAGGAGCATTTTATGCTAGTCTCATACCTTTGTCTATTACAGAGCTGCCGAAGTCGAAGTGAAACAGGAAATCCTGCTCTAAAAGGAGAGGAGAGAAAGGTGAAATCACAGTAATTGCAGCATCTTATAGGCAAACCCTAAGATTTGCTGCATGGAAAAGCAGCACAGCTTAATAAAATGTTAATGCACCCCAAAGTTGGCTTTCCATCTCCAGAGGTAATAAAAGTATATTCTCCTTAAAGGGGAGATGTTTTCCAGATAAGCTATTCAGTGAATGAGGAATAGCACTTGAGTCTTTTAAGCATGTGATGGACTTGTCAACCTTTGCCTGAGATGAATTAACCTCTTGACAGGCAGGAGTTCTGCAGTGATCTCTCCTGTGAGAAGCCTGACCCTTGCAGTCAGGGGTGACATTTATGGCTCATACGGGAGGCACTATCTGTTACCTGCAGTATAGCCTTGGCTGGTCCCCCGTAGGAGGACATTCCTTTATTAGCAGCATACAGATGATGTTCATACAGAGCTATGTGAATGTTTTATAATTAGCAATGTGGAATTGCAGGCTTCTGAGTGAACAGTGAGAGTCTTGCCTTGCCTAGGTAGTTAAGCTTGTCTGCTTTCAGAGTTGAATCCTTTCCAACCTGGAGGTATACATGGAGGGGGGAAGAGTTTGGGCCTCTTGGCCCTGTATGACCTGGGAGATGAAGCACTGGTAAGTACAGCACTTATTGTACTGATGGGAAGCAGTACTTCCCCAGGCACAGAAAGCAAGGTTCCTCGTGTACTGCTGGTGCGTTTCTGTTGTAGAAGATGGAATTTTAAACACTGGGCTTAAAGGAAAGCCATGCCTTTGGCATAGCTCAGTTTAAATTCCAGGGCGTTAAAGAACAATGTATTAATTACTTGGTTTGCTTAAGTTTGGTTTGCGATCCAATTTATGAAGGAGGCATGGGAAATGAGATGTCAAAAACATGTGCATAACTTTAAATACTGGAATATTGTGGATGAAACTTAACTTTAAAGTGAAGTTGATAATACTCCTATAAACCAAAAGAGCATAAATGTCGATTTCTGTCTTTATCCTACCCTGAATGCCAAGTTTCAGTGTTTGAGTTTGTGAAGCCGGAAAGAATTGTACCATGAAACAGTGGAACAGTCAGAATTGGATAATGGAACGTGGATTTTTGCACTTAGTGGCAGAAATGGATGGTTAATGTAGTCATAGGATTATTTGTGGAGTGCTGTGAAACTCATGATGCCTTGTACTGCAATTACAAAAAGGAAAGGTCTGTAAACAGACATTCATTTCCTTTTACAGATATAACAATGAGCATGTTCTGAACTAAAGATACATTTCAAAACTTCTAAACAACGTGCATTGAAAGTATTGACCAACATACACTTCAAAAGTTCTCGGTTGTTGAGGAGTTTATATTGGATAGGAAAAGCTTGCAGTACGGTCATGAAGTGAAACAGATGTAGTAATTGCATTGCAATGTAAACACAATGTAGAATAGTGAAATAAATGTTATAACCAGCATAACATATTCATGGCTGGTCTTGGTGTTTTGTTAGATAACGTAACAAAACATACATCTTCTTAATTGTTTCTGGAATCTTTTTCTACTTTGTGCTATTCTTACTTTCATTTTTGTCATCTCATTCTTTTTCTTATATTCATGTCTGCCATCTTTTGTCTGCTCTGGTAGCTGCTACAGAAACTTCCTTTTCAAATTTTCAGCTATTTTTTTTTTAACTGTTACTGGTAATTCATAGCTGTTCATCATACAAGCTTCCATCCCATAATTTGAAGGATCTAGTTTATGATAGCATGGAGCTAATGCTTCAGGTCACACAGTTCAAACAAATAATTTGGGTGGATTAGTCATTTTGTGACAGTTTGTATGATTACATAGTTAGCAGCTCTGTCTTCAGTAGTTGTGTAATTTTGTAATTGTTCAACCCCTGTTAAAATTAATTAAAATAACTTCAGCAATGCGACACTAAAAAGCTTGAAACTTGTAACTCTATGTAATGGTGTAATGCTGAAAAAGCCTGAAATTCTTTTAATGGCCTGTTGAGGTAATACAAACATAAGAATAAAATGTATGCATTTATGGATATATTCTATTGAAACTTTATGGTGCCTGACTTTCACTCCAAGCTTATTTTAAAAACTTGTGTTACTGCTGAATCATAATATTCTTGAATATTGGGAACAAGCTTAAAGGCTGATTTGTGATATGTAGCTGACCTTGCCTGTAATAGTCTCTGTAACCGGACTTTTGAAAGAAAAGAGACTTGGGCAACTGTGACCACTTTTCATGCATCTCCGCCTTTAATCTTGAACTTTGTTGGCTAGACTCAGCCAGATGTTGTCTGGAGATGCAAGACTAGGGAGAGCTCTCAAAATTCAGTTTCTTCCCTTGCTGTGGTGACAGGTGAAGGGAGGGCTGCAGCCTGCCTTTACTGGGCACCAGTGAATCTGTTTGAGAGCCTGGTGTTACAGGCACATATTCTTTGAAACCTTGCTTCACACTATAACTCTGTTCCTGGAAGTACCCACTGAAATTTGTAGCAACCTTGGGAATGGCTGAATTCTGCCCCCCTCCTCCCTTCCCTTTAAATAATAACTTACTACTGAGACCATTCAAATCTGTCCTGCCTGTGTGAGTGTAGTTCTGTTTCCACCAGGAGTGTTTGTTGAAATGTGAAGTGGAAGAAATTACACTTGTTTTTTGACTTAATGGTTGCAAAGGAGTCAGAAGAGCAGAGATCAGTGTTGTGATCCTACTTTGTGGCAGAAGTGTTTCAGTAGTTTCTTGTTACTCATGTTAGTGTGCATTACTTTGATCCAAAGCAAGCGTTCATAAATTTATTCTGCTCAAGTACAGCTACTGACTGCTGATAGCTAAACTGGAAGAGGACACTTCAGTTATTGGTTTTCCAATGATGGTATTTAAATACGTTGCATTTCTTCCTTTTATGGCACCTTTGCTTCTGACAAGGTAATGTGTGGATTTTGCATAGGAGGAAAGAGGGAGTGGACAGGAGGGAGGGAGATAACTCATATAACGGCCTAAGAAAGTGCCATCTGTTCCATGTACATAAAATACATGCAATAGTTATGTATTTTTTCCTTTATCATAAGGTTTTCAAATTTGAGATGAAGTGTTTTTGATTTACCATTAGTAGCATGAGTTGCGTAAAATGATTTGCATGTTCTAATGGTTTTCAGGCTTCAGCAAACCTATTTTTAGTAATGGCTTATCACCCTTTATAGTACCTGATCATCTTCTCAGAAAGCTTGCTAGGGCATTAACATGATAGAAATAATGTTTGTTTGCAGTTCAGAGTTTGATTGTGCACTTGCCTGGCTGTCCTGAGCCTGACTGTGCAGCACCACCTTCCTTGCCAAGGGCTCTTTCTCCCTCGGCACTGCTACTTAACTGACAACGGTTAAAATGAACTAGAGTGGCCTAAAAAGACCACCTTTGCTGATGCGGCTCATTTCGATAGTTGTAGTTTAAACAGCAGCTCCGGGAGAGGAAACTCCTGGCAAGGATGCCAGTGTCAAGCAGCTGGGAATGATAACATAGTCAGTTAGTTGGGTTTTTTGTTTGCTTGCTTGCTTGTTTTTTAAATAAACTGATTTTTTGAAAGTAGATGAATGGCTTAATAGACAATGAAGCAGAACAGACAGAAACAATCTGTTGGATTCCTGAAGGAATCTGCAGGACAAGGCTGTTCATTCTACAGCAGTAGCACATGTGCCTTTTTACACTGATTTTTCTTAGATAAATTGCATTTTGTTATGTCTTTCTCTATTGCCCTTAGGGTCGTCATATCAGTATTCTGCACCAGTTCTGAAAAATACTTTCAGTTAATGGCAATACAGGCAGGTTTTTTTAGTGAACTAACTTTGCATTCTTGTAAATACTGAAGAATATCACTAACAGTTGTTTTTAACCAAATTTACAGGCAAAAATATTCAGGCATGTAGCAGTTTTGAGCAGACTTGTAACTGGATAGCATTGTTATTTAAAAAAAATATTACCACATAATTATTGTCTCTGACATTGGCATACACTGATTTCTGGTCTGAGATGCAATGGTGAACATAAAATCTTGACATTTAATAATACCTGTAATTGCATTCTGTATCTCTTCATTGCAGATCTTCTCTGGCTTTGAACAGCCATGCTACTCTGTTGCCAAAAATCAAGAAAAGCAAATGTGCACGTTTATTCTTGAATTTGAAGAAGGTGGTAGCTTCGTATAGTGCCTGAAGGTAATTCTTTCTTTGCTTGAAGTTAAAAAGTTTGAGACTGATGTATGTGTGGTAGATGCTATCATAAATATTTTTTATCTTGGTAATGTTTTTTCTTTCTGTCTTAAATAGTTAGCTTTAGTGTTACAAGGTATGGAGGAGGAAATGTTGTGATTAAAATTTCTTATTATGTACATGAAGTTCCTGGCCAGATTCTGTCTTAAATGTCCCTTGAGCATGGAAAGTAATGTTTATATGAGAACTAAATACTATACAGACCCTTCACTTTGCTTTTGTGGAAAAGAGCTTTTCTTGGTGGGTGCTTCATGGTGCTTGATTTAAGGTTTTCGTTATTTAAGGCATTTGTTTCTAATTCTACTTGGACCACGGTCACAAAAGTACCCTTTGTGAAAAGAAGTCTCTCTGCAGGGATGAGACTGATAATTCTGGAACCTAGGCCAAAGAATTTAGTAATAAATTATTGCTAGCCTGTTCTCGGTGTTCAGCAGTTTTTGTCTATCTAATAACTTTGTTTATAGAGTATATTCTTCTTCCATTATTAATTGGAACTAATGCTACTGAATACAGTAGAGTTCAAGTTTAAGAATCACAAAATTAAATTCAGATCAAATTATTTAATTAGGGCTCTTTATTTGATGTGGTTCTGTTTCTGAAGCCTTGTTCTGAAAATGCATGTTTTGACTAGGTTATGTACTGTAAATAATGTGTGAAAAGTGCATGGAAAGCCACTCTCTTGAAACAAAGCTCTTTTGACTTTCTGGAATTATTATTCTGGTAAAAATTCTCCCTTTCCCTATTTTAATATTTCTATTTTTTTTATGGTTTGTCAATTTTTCTCTGTGTAGGCAAAGAGATAAATGCACATTCAGACTCATTTTAGAATAATACAGTTAGCTCTCTAGACCTTGTGTGCATGTCCCATTCATATTTCATTGAAAGAGGGACTTTTTACACTTCCTGTGAAATAATTTTATCCAAAAAGTCGTTTGTGTAATGACATAAAAATATTGCTGAGTGGCTAAAGCTTTTACAGCTTAACTTTTCATAACTCCTTCCATGTCAAAAAAAAATTCAGGTCATTAGCGACTGCGGTGCTAGTTGTACTTCTGCAGCAGCTTTGTTAGTGTGGAGGAAATTATGAATAAACTTCTGAGCTCCTATGGAGGAGACAAAGACTCAAGTACGGAGCATTTCAGTGATAAAATTTCAGATTAAATCTCAACGTTTTACAAAGCAGTTCAATGTTTTTCTTCTGTTACATACACCAGAAAGCCTGTGCTTATAGTCACTCATCCAGATGCTTGTAGGGCACAGGACTGAATGTGTCTAATATGTTGGACTGCTCTGCCTTTCTTGATCAATCCATGTTTGCTATTAGTGATGAAGAAAGTAGCCACAGATTTAGCTAGTGCTGAAAGCAGAGGAAATTATGTAGATTTTCTTTGTATGTCTCCATAACTAAGAAATATTTTTAAAAAATGATCTTACCTTTTTTAATTTTTTTTTTTTTTGTTAAAGCTTCCATATATCAGAGTGAAAAAATTATCGATAGGGATAGTAGTGGGCAGATAGACTTTATAGCTGTAAATGTACAGCATAGATCATGCTGCTGTTTGTAACATCTAGAAAAGATGTCTGGAAGTAACTGTATCTATCCATCTTTAAAAATGTATTTTGTGATTGACAAAAGCCAGGTAATGATATGAGATGGCGCCCTCTGCAACTGAAAATGTTTCCACCCCACCCCCCCCAAGGGGGGGAGGGAATTCTCCTCAGTGTATGTTTCCATGTCTTCTCCTAACTGTCTCTGTGTGTGGAGGTTTACCTTGCCCATGTTTCTGGTCAGAGGAGCATCTGTAAGTTTAGTAATGGATAAAGAAAGGAGGAATATGAGAACTGATGGCTTCACCCACTATATATCTAAAAGTATTTTTTCAGAAGCATGTATGTGTCTTTTTTTGTAACTCATATGTGAAACTAATGCTTGATTTTTTATTTTTTTTTTCAGTTTCTAAATGGTTTTAGCAGTGGAAGCTATAAACTTCAGAGACCTAAAGAAATCATCATGAAGCTATATGTATTTCTGGTCAACACTGGAACTACCCTTACCTTTGACACAGAACTTGCTGTACAAAAGTAAGAAAGTAAATTAATTGCATATTGTTTGCTTTTTAAATTAAAAAAAGTATATATACTTTTTGTATACTGAGTTCTGGAGAGCTGATACTTTGTTGTTTTCCAGTACGTCCACGTAGTTATCGTCTAGATTTTCAGGTATTTGAGTGAATTTTGGTGTTTTTCTTGCATTAGTGTTTTCAGTTCCTTGCCGGTGGTTGTGTGTGTTTGAGGACCCATGAAAGAGTGGAGATGTTATTTACTTGCTGGGGCCGGGTGAGAAGATGACCTGCTCTTAGCTGAGTCTTGTGTTATGTTTGGTGCTTTTTGGAAAAACTGTCGGTGTGACTTCTGATCTTCTGTGACCTTTTATTAGATGGTGATTTTATTTAGGATTACTTTGTAAAAGGTTTATTTTTTACTGACTGACATCATAGACGAAATTCTGCAGATCTTTCTTTTGTCAATATAGACTCATCTTGAAGAAAATGTGCACTCTCTAATATTTTTAGATTGGATGCTGAAGAACTGGCATATAGGTTTTTGTCTCATGTCCAGGATGGGTAAAAGTTGATTCTGCCCTGCGTTGTAAGGTTCCAAATGGTTTGCAGCATTTTATATGTAGAAACACAAACTTCTGAACTCCCAGCTGCCTGAAATGTAAACAGTGTTACAGAATCACAGTTAAGTCCCAAGAGCTTTGCTATTTGTATTTCTTTTCACTGCACCTTAAAAGCATCTTGCTAATGTAAAGATGCTTTTAAAGAGGTCTGGATGTATTGTATCCTTTTCCCTTGTTCTCATGTAGGATGCTGATCTAGTAAGTAAATCATGTATAATGCCATGATAGGTCATACACCTTGGAGCTAGCAAGAGCCAAGCTTACCTGCTGTCTTCATATTCTATCAGTGATGAATGAGTTGCAAGTAATTGTACTTGAAAGGCTTCTACCATGGATTTTCTGCCCAAATCCATTATTTTCTTTCTGCTGAATTCGTGTTTGTAATTTTCATGACTCAGCAAGTGAATTTGGATTTTGAAACTCCTTTGGGGTGGAAGGGCCCTAAGACTGCCTACACTGAGTGGGTTTGTGTGCTGCAAAGCCTGCTGACAGTCAGGGTATTATTGGGTGTGAAAGTGTTTCATCTCGGCCATCCTGGATCTACTGGGTTATTTGCAGATGTGTCAGCACCCCTGTATGCTGTCTGGTACAGCGAGGCATTCTGTTCCTAAATGATGGTGAGTGAGGTACAGCGTCTGAACTGTCAGACCAGGCACCTAGTAGTCTGGTATGGGCTGACATTTTGCTCAGTTGGATAGTTCTTTGAAAATGAAGCTTACCAGTGGCTAAACTACACAAAATCCAAGATTCTTCAGTTGAGTGGTTTAACTTCTTATTCTGTATATCTGTATGCATAGACTTGCTCTTTCTGGCAAGACACTAACTTTTTTGGGTTCTTTGCCTGTCTCCATGTACATGGGTAGGCCAAGCTGTCTTCCCAAAGACCATGGAGATGATGGGTGAATGCTTCCTTACTAGCTGCATTACAGTACAAGCTTGTGCTCATGAGACATTTGTAGTGAATTCATGGTGTCATATAGAATCACAGTTATTTTAGATACCATATAGTCAGTAACATTGTTATGCTTCCTGCCAGTTATATTAAAACCATCAATGCTTATGATCATTATTCACTTGGTATTCTGAAGCTTTTTAATACCTTTTTACAGGTACAAACTGAAACCAGTGTGTTATAGTTTGGGTCAGTTACTGTATCATATTAGTAAATTCTTGTTTAGTTTACTGTTTGCCTGTGTATTCAAGACAGTCTGGAACTGTCTAAAATAAGCAGTAATGTGAAGATGTCATCACACAGAATTAAAGGTACAGGGATGGTGAACAGAAACAGGGATGGTTTATTGATTTACTGTGTCTGCATTAAAAGTATCTGTGAAGTTTATATGAATTTGTTGCATATATATACAGACTGTTTAATTTCCTGTTACTGTTAAGTGCTATACTGCACTTCATGTACAGTAAATCAAAGTTGATTGAGAGAAATTGTGCTTATGTTATGCATAATAAAGTGTTAATATGCTTGTCCTCTTCCAGGGTTTCAGTAAGTCAGCTGTTTGTTCATAAAGTATATATTCAAAGAACATAATGTGTCTTTTGCAGTTACTATCCTAAATGCTTGATGTAACTTAATCCAGAATTTCAGCATGCTATCAGATCTTCTTGGAAAAAGATTGCTGATGACTTACCAGTAACGCAGAGGCTGTCTTCTTTTAGCTGATAGCTTATTAGCTGGATATCCAAAATGCAACAAATTACAGTATTTAGGAGAATAAAAAGTAATGGTTCTTTAAAAAAAGTTCTGCTTTGACACAGACAAGTCTCTATTACAGGAATATGTAAAATTAGAGACACAAATGTGCTGGTTGTGTCATCTTCTCTTCCCATTTTTTTCAGTGTGGCTGATCTGAAACATGCAATTCAAACGAAGTACAAGATTGCCATTCAGCACCAAGTACTGGTTGTCAATGGAGGAGAGTGTATGGCACCAGACAGACGAGTGTGTAGTTACAGTGCTGGAACAGTAAGCACATGCTGCATTTTTCATCTGTCATTTATAGGGGAAGAAAAATATGCTTTACTGAGGGGTTTTAAAGTATTGTACTGTTTGCTGCTTTGAGAAGCAGACATTTATGTATTCAGCTTATACGTGTAGATTTTAATGTGTTCTTAAGACCTGATGAAATAATTGATGATTGAACAGTATGCTCCCTTTACTCAGTGTTTGGTTTAATTTTCTTTTTGAGTGTAGGATACCAACCCAATTTTTTTATTCAACAAAGAAATGATCTTGTGTGAACGTCCACCAGCTATCCCCAAAACCACATTTTCAGCAGAGAATGAGATGGAATTGAAAGTAGAAGAATCTCTCATGATGCCTGCAGTGTTTCATACGGTAGCATCACGGACGCAGCTTGCTGTGGTAAGTGAATTCTTACTGTACGTACATACCAAAAAAAACCTCACACCTTTTTATATGTCAAAGGGGAAGCTTGTTATAAAATATATTGTTTAAAAGACAGTAAGAATGCTGTATTAGTGATGATGTATTCTTCAGAGCCTTTGTCTCAAAGTTTCAAGGTAGGTATTGAAATCTGCTTCAGCATGTTAAAAGCTTATTTCAAAAGCATATTGTAATACAGCTTTATGGATGCCTATGTTTACAGCACTTGTAAAATAAAAGCAATCTGGTTGCTTTGGACCCATGCCTTAATGCTCTGCCTTATTTTCAGTGTCTTCAGTCTGCCTCAACCTGAAAACAGAGAAGTTTGTTACTTTGGAAATGTTATTAGCCCAAGTAGAAAATTAGCAGTATAATTTTTAAAAAGCACCTTGCCAAGCTTCTGTTTCATCTTATATGTCTAAACTGGTGAGGAATTAATAAAACTTAGCTTCCTTTTCCTAAAATTCAGGTCTTTTATTATTGAGTTGCTGAAAGCAAACTTGTCAGAATTCCAATTTGATTATTTCTGTATTATTTTGATAGGGGGAACTAGTTCCCTGCAACATGGTTGGTAAGATAACAATTGTGCATGCAGTAGGAACGGCTGTGTAGTCAAGAGAGTGACACAAAGCTGTTAGTAGCTGGGCTGATTGCTTTTCTTCATGTTAGGAAATTCTGTCCTCATTTTCCTTTTCACATTTTACATTCTAAAGGCATTAAATATTTTAAATCTGAAGATTATTTGAACTTCCAACAGCTGGGAGTCAGGGGGATGGTTATGTGTAGCACTTATCACAAAATGAATAGTAATACATTTTTTTAGCATGTTGTCTTGGTAATAAAGTTTCTTAGTTTCAGTGGCAAGTTTAATGCAGTCCAAAAGAATATTTAGCACTTGAAGTGACTGGGTTTTAATACTGTACAGCTGAATTCAGAGAAAAGTGCTAAGTCTTGCATATCGTACAGTGTGTTTGTGGTTTTTTTGTTTTCCCCCGTGGCTTCCTGACCTGTCAGGAAGGGAAAAGTTAGCCTGAATAATTTGACCTTGACATACTGTCTGATTTAAGGCAAGGATTACTTGCCTTAAGTAAGAGTCCAGTAGATTCTCTTCCTCTCTCTACCACCTGTTGGCAGTTATTGCTGACTTAGTAACTAGGACCTTGAGTTATTAGGGATCTGTGAATCATATGACTGTCATACGGAGAAGAGTGGATATCAATGTGAATTCAGCTAGGAGTGGGAGGTTTTCATTTGTGCTCCTTGAAGAGTGTGAGTATTCTGGTTTTAGCAGCTGAAACTGAAAGTGCTTTAAAACCACTTTTTGTGAGTTGTTAAGAGGATCTTATAAAAGTCAGCAGGACTGGTATCTGTTAAATGCTTGACATTGATTTGATAGGAAAGAGGGGCTGTAGTAATTACTATGGTCTTTGTGTTTGTGCCTTACTTAGGGTAATGGAAGTGAAAGGTGGTGGTACCCAGTCACACATTTCTCATTTTTGATATTTTTATCTTCTTTCTTCATCCCATCCCTGGTTTTGTGGTCTTGAAGATTCTCTTAATTTGGATTTTGGTCTGGTGAAGTTAGTGTACACTGATAGAACAGATTTAATTCCTCTGGAGTAAACTTTTTATATTCCAGGAATTTTATAAAAATATTCCTACTTAGCCTTAAAAGAATTGTTAGTGCTACCTTCTCTTCCCCCTTGATTGTGAAGGTTGTATTGATATGCAGAGCAAACAGATTTATTGCAGTGTTTCTGCTTTTAAATTAATTATTTAGATCTTTAGTGGTTCATTCTGGTGGCAAGTCTTCTGTAACAGAAGCTCATATTTCAGAAATACTAAAAGTCTCTGCATGGAGTACAGCTTTTATTGGCCAACTGGAGCTATAATATTTAGAGACTGAAAAGTATATCTAGAGAGAGAGAGTCAGCCTGAGTTGATTTGCAAGAATAAAATAAATATTTTCATACTTGATGGCATCTATTAATATTATTATGGGATGGGGAGAAAAATTTAGTATTTAAAGGTCTTTAAACATGGATCCAGGTAGAATGGAGGTTTTATTTCTAGCCTTGTAGATTTATCTTGAAAAAGATAACTCTGTTCTTCCCTGCTTGTAAAAGGTCTACAATGATGATAGAATCTTTTGTGAAAAACTCAGAAATTTATTTTAAGATTAAATAAGTAGTGATATTCTTAAATCTGATACACCTTTATACCTACAGTTAATTTTATCCAAGATTTTAAGTCTTTCAAAACAATAGGCTCTGTATTAGACGGTGAAAATGCATTGGGTACTTCTTTGGGAGGTCAGAGGAATGACAAAACCATGATGTATGGTGGAAGATTAGTAAATAGCCTATCATGACTTTAGATGTACCAAGGTGCTAACACTGTATAAAGGAGTATTGCAGTATTGTACTAAAGCAGTTTCTCATGATGCCTGCTTGAAGCATATTGGGCAGTAATTCAGAAAAAACCGAGGGAGGACTGGGAATGTGGTTAGAACATTAATCTTCAAGTTTCACCATAAGCCTCTTGGCTGGGAGGAAGAGAGAACATGGGATATTAATCCTTATCAAAATTAATTAATATCTGGGGAGAGCTAGAAAGGCTCTGAACCTCTGTAGTTGTGAGATTGATGCATCCAAAGCCACACTAAGAATACCGTACAGGAGACTTCCTGGGAAATGGGCATGAAAAATCTGCCTTACAATGATACAAGCTTTGATTTTTTGTTAATTTTAGAGAGACTGTAACCTGCTTTATCAGAAAAGCAGAGTGGCAGTACTTGTTGTAATTATTTAAGGTAATTTAATTAATTAAATGTAATTAATATTTACTACTAATACATGATAAAAATGTTTTGTATTAGGAAAATAAAAGGTTGAATCTAAGTCATTGCTCATGACAGAAAGCCTTACTGTTCTTGTCAACAATAAGAAACAGTGATGTATAACTATGTAAAAGTAGGGGAGAGTATTTGTTAGCTACCAGTTTCTATTTTAATTCAGTATCTATCCTGCCAAGTGGATGTACAGTATGATTTTAAAATCAAACTGCATATGATCTAGTAAAAATTGCTTAGATGATGACTGCTAACTTTTGCAAAAGCTCTTGGTTTTCTCTTGTACCTCTTGTGCTACGTGTACTTTAGTAAGAGGCAAACTCATTGTGTGGCAGATGATGAATATTTCAGGGCGTGAAGACTTCTATTTCTATCCTGTTCCTCCCTCATTTTAAGCCTTCCTGAAAACTGTTGAATTTAACCAAGTTTTTTGGCATCTGTGACTTGAACTGTATACTACTTGGCAACTATGCTGATGTAGAATTGTATAAAAGGTGGGTTTTTTCCTTTACCTTATTTGGAATCTTACTTGTACTGTGGAGAAAGGTGGACAGATATTTCTGATTCACCTTTTTCGAGTCCATACTTTGTATACACTGGTATATGGCTTTTAATGTTGTTCTTACAATAGCAAGTAGCTCTATGTTCTCCTTTAACATATTTTTATTAATCCATGCCTTTATTTCCTCTCCATCATTTTTTGCCTATCTAAAGCTGACTATATTGGTTCAAATTCTGCTTTTGCTTTCTGCATTTTTTGTCATAATTTTCAGGTATCCTTATTTACTGTTTAAGTATAAACAAAAGTAATCTTTTATTTCACAGTGAAGGTCCTGGCATTCTAACAGGCTTTTGACACTGTATTATGTATAGGTGTATATACTTTTTTTTTGACGTGAGCCAGCAATACGTGCTGGCAGCCCAGAAGGCCAACCGTACCCTGGGCTGCATCCCCAGCAGCGTGGCCAGCAGGTCGAGGGAGGGGATTCTGCCCCTCTGCCCCGCTCTGGTGAGACCCCACCTGCAGTGCTGCGTCTGCTCTGGGGCCTCAGCACAGGAGACACATGATGATGATCCGAGGGCGGGAGCAGCTCTGCTGTGAGGACAGGCTGAGAGAGTTGGGCTTGTTCAGCCTGGAGAAGAGAAGGCTGCAAGGAGACCTTACTGCAGCCTCTTGGTATTTAAAGGGGGCTTGTAGGAAATATGTAGGAGACAAACTTTTTTGCAGGGCCTGTTGTGATAGGACAAAGGGTAATGGTTTTAAACTAAAAGAGGGTACCTTCAGAGTAGATATAAGGAAAAAAATTCTTAATAGTGTGGGTGGTGAAGCACTGGCACAGGTTGCCCGGGGAGGTGGTAGAAGCCCCATCCCTGGAAACATGCAAGGTCAAGTTGGACGGGGGTCTGAGCAACCTGATCTAGTTGAAGATGTCCCTGCTCATTCAAGGGGGCTTGGACTAGATGACCTTTAAAGGTTCCTTTCCAATCCAAACTATTCTATGATTCTATGAATTGAAACTAATTTCACTAGCTTACATGTAGTCTTTTCAGATTTTAATACCTCCTAACCAAAAATCATTCCTGTGAGAAACTTATACCTCCTGTTTTTTTCATTGTACTATTATTATCATATCAAAATATCTCATTTTTTCTTTTTTTGCTTTCATGTTTTTAACATCTATATAGATTTTCTTAAGTTCCTGTTTATTATCCAAGATCTCATTATATAGAATTCAGAGCATAAGGATTCAGTAGCGTTAAAGAAGATGTCTCTTACTTATTCCTTTACCAATTAAAATAAAATTCTTGCCATAGGTTTTGTCATGTTTTTGTTTCATAAACTTTTTTTTTATCAGATCCTTTCTGGTCAGTGTTTGTTGCATTTACTCTCTGGCTTTTAAATCTCAGTTAAAGCAACTTTCTAAGCCTATTTGCATTTTATATCTCAGTATCCTCATTTACCTTTGACTAAACTTACATTTGGGGTGGCTGTGCCTAAAAGGTTACAGCTCGCCTTTTTACAGTGAGCCTGGTTTCCCACCTCTTCCAGTTCAGCAGTTCTGGCCTTGAGCCTTGAGCTGCAGTACGTGGACGGTGAGGTGCGCAGAGCATTGGCAAAACGTTGCGTATGCACCAGCTTAGAAGACAAGTTGTTCTCTACACAGTGCATTGTGCAATAAACTATTGTGTGAATTGTGTTTAATCTTGTGGTTTAACACTATTGCTTAAAATGATTTCTGGTAGCTTAGCCTTTAGGAAAGGATTGGTTTTTTAAGTGATCTATCTGGAGTTCCTGTGTTATTTCTCCCAGAGGAAGGATATTGGAAACTTGGACTTTTAGTTAGTGGATATGTTTCACATTGCATGTGATACTGTTGCTGCCATCATCAAACTGTCAATTCTGGTCAATATCTCTTTGAGAAATGAGAATGAGGATGAGAAACTGTGTGGTCATTTCACTTGGTTTCCTAAAACCATGGCTGTAGTCATTGTATCTAGATCATTCTTGGATTTGTTCCAAATGCTTCATAATAGTTAAGCCAAGAAGTATAGTCATGCTTCCTGAAAGCTGCGTATCTACAATTTAGAGAAATGCTGTTTCACTTCTACTAGAAAGCTGTTTTGAGACTCTCTGGAAAAGAGTTACTTTAAAATGTTAATGTTCTTGAGATCCATGAGAGTAGCCCTGCTGAGAAGGACCT
>KL278825.1:0-11826 GCA_000699545.1 Podiceps cristatus | reverse complement strand
CTTTCAATACTTAGTGGGGGCCTATAAGAAAGATAGGGAGAAGCTTTTTAGCAGGGCCTGCTGTGATAGGACAAGGGGTAATGGTTTTAAACTGAAGAGGGGAGATACAGACTAGATATAAGGAAGAAGTTTTTTACAATGCGGATGGTGAAGCACTGGCACAGGTTGCCCAGAGAGGTGGAAGAAGCCCCATGCCTGGAAATGTTCAATGTCTGACTAGATGGGGCTCTGAGCAACCTGATCTAGTTGAAGATGTCCCTGCTCATTGCAGGGGGGGTTGGCCTCAATGGCCTTTGGAGGTCCCTTCCAATCCAAACTGTCCTATGATTTATTAAAAAAGTGCCTGGTTACACAGAATGTGTATAGAATGATGACAGATAATTGCTGGAATGTATATATACTAGAAAGCCAAAAAAATACTATTTCATTATTAGTTTTCACCTTATTCCTCTAATTGCAACTGTAGCTTTATAAACACAGAGAACACAGATTTCAAGCAGTACATGAATCAAAAAAAGTTCAGAAAACAAGTGTTCCACCTCTTACAATATAAACCACAACTCACTTCCCATCAGACTATAGTAATAAAAGATACTAACACCAGGCAGAAATTCTACAAGACTATCATGTACAAAAGGGAAATGGAAGGAAGCATTAAACTACCCTGCTGAAATCTTTAGCTCCTGCCACAGAAGGGAAGCAATGGAATATGATAAATGAGTATTTCCGAATCACAGTGCCACCCTCTGCTGCTTTAGAGAAAGATATATTCCCATCTCCAAATCTGGCACTAGTTTAATGCCAAGCATGTGAGTACCCATCAGGTGGGCACATTTAAACCTCAATACCCTGACTAAATCATGCCAAAAGCATGTGCATGCATGTGTGTATGTTATATAGACAAACATACATCCATTCTCCCCTTCCCACTTTCTTTGACATAAACCATTCACATATTCTGCTTACCTCTGACTCCAGTATATCACTGCTTTGTCCAACCTATATATAAAAGTTTTCTAGGGAACCTCTGGACTAAGCACAAAGTTTATGGAGAGTTTAAAAAACCAAACACAAACAGCCAGAATTAGTTGAAATTCTGTGGAGACAGAAGGGTCTGCTGTATTTTTTTCTTTTTCTTTGTGTTATATATTTTTAGTAGATATAGACATAAAGACAGTCTTAAAGGTATTTATTAGGTTACTGAAGTGAAAGACTCTCTGGAGATGTTTTATAGGCCTAACAAAGCTGCATGATGGGAGGCTTAGTTCTTCATAGCTGATGGCACTTGAACACTAGAACTACACAGAGCTTTCAGTGAGAGCTACATGTGCAGATCAGGTTTATGCTTAGTTAGGACTGACTGCATTTGCAATTCAGCTCTGCTTTTCTGTAATAGATTTTGTAACTACAAAACTTCAGTGAAACTGGTGGTGTTGAGGAGAATTTTCTTATATTGTAGGTGCCCATAAATATTATGAGCTTGAGGTACTGCTAGTAGAGACAGATGAGTCATCCAATACATTCCTAACAAATGTTTGAACTTTTAACTGATTTTACTCCAACCATAATTTCACCTCTTAAATTTACTTCCGTGAACATTTGGAGCAATGAAATTTTGCTAACACAAGTTTAAAAGCATATGCATGATGTTCATGGTAACTGCTCCTGCTGGACTGCAGAATACTTAGTGTTCAAAGGGCCCACACTAAAAAAAATACATATTCTGATGCAAGAGTCACTGTTTCATTATGTTGGTCATTGCACAAAGGGGTGATCTCAAATAACTAGCAACTCTGCTGTTTCTGCTTCTTCCTTTGCCTTTATCACCAACTACCCACAGCAGCCAAGGCTTCAGGGCTTCCTCCTGCATGCTCATTGCCTAAAATTCCATTAAGAGAAAATTAAATACACACCTCTCTTGGCATTGATGCTGAATGGTCCAATCCTGTCAACATGTGCTTGGATGTTTAGCTCTTTTGCCATATTCTTGTTCATAAAAAGAAGCAGAGCTAAACAGTGTATATCTGTAGACTCAATATTAATAATCAGTTTTGCTGGCTTTCCTTGTGAATGGGAGCAGAGATCATTAGTATGAAGACACAATCCTGAGATAATGAGAACATGAAAATGTCTTTACGGTGTATCATATGCAACAAGAAAGTATTAAATATCTGTATATTACAAGTATAGATCAATACCAGATGAACATGCTATTAGGTATACATAAGGACACTATCTGTTTTCCCCTTTGGACTTTTCTTATTACCAAACCACCAACTGGAAATACTTCATCTGTTCTTAAACAAGGAAAAAGCCACAGGCAATTCAAAGTATGACTGCCTTGAGGAGCTGTGAAAGTCTAATTAGGCCTAGATGTCATTTCAGATTTGATGACTAACCACATAGAAATATAATGCAAAACAAAGCATTAGTAAACATATCCTTGTCTTAATATACCGGTAGAACATAAGGAATGGTTCAATTAAGTACCTGTGCTACAAAATGCTGCTTTGAGAACTACATTAAGTCCCTCTTCATGAAATTAATCTCTCTGACCATAAAATGACACCTTTACTTCTTTCTGCAATCTTAATATTACTGCACTTCACCAGCTCTTGATGAACTGATTAGGCCTGTTGTGGTTTAACCTGTCAGTAACCAAGCACCATACAGCCACTCACACCACCAATGAAAATCCCCAAACCCTTATGGGTTGAGATAAAGAAAGTTCAATACAAAAGGAAGAGATAATAATAATAATAATAGAACACAGAAAACAAGTGAGGCACAATGCAATTACTCACCACCCATTGACCAATGCCCAGCCCATCTCTGAGCAGCAATCCTCCCCATCCAACTCTTCCCAATTTCTATACTGAGCATGACACATGGTATGGAATATCCCAGCTGAAACCAAGACAAGGCCACAGGAAGGTCACTTTTCCCTTTCTACTTGCGTGCTAATTAACAAGATTTAAACAGCAGCTTGTGTCTAGAAGCAGAGTAGATCAGGTTGTGTATAAGGACCTTCCCAATCTACAGAGATATAAGCAGGGCAAGACTGTGGTCTAAGCTGTGACTACAACACATTGAGCTTAACATCCTGTTCTATGTGCTACCTTCACAAGTGTCAGTAGGTGGTCGTTATTTACAACCATTCAAAAATTCTACAAATTATTTATGACCATCCAAAAATTCTGTGTTAGTTATCACACGGAGAAACAACATCTTCCCCTTGCCCCTGCCCTGCTAATGGAAAAGCTATTTAAAAAAGCGTAGATCTGCTTTCCTGCTGTCAGTTCTGAGCCAGAGAAACTTCACTGTTTTTACACCAAGTAATTTGTAGAGAAAAAGCCTTATGTACTGTCACAGTAGGCTCCTTCTGTGAGGGACCACTCTCCACTCAGCAAATAAGGCTCTTGCTACTCCAGTGAAGAGATTTGACCTTCCAGCTCTAGAACACTAAAGCGGGTTGTCTAAAAACTTCAGTCTTTAGCTCGCCACTACAGAATATTTCCATGGAAATTTAGATCTGTGTTATCAGTTCCCTGTTTTATGCTGTCCACTGTTTTCCTAATATAGGTACCCTAAGAAGCTGTATCTAGTTCAAAACTCTGTATTTGTGCACAATGCTACCAGTTTAAGTTAGAGCATGTCATTAAGAGAAAATTCTTGCATGGGAAACCAGTGGGGAAGAGAAAAAACTATGCATATAAACAGGTTAGAGAGTGCTTTGATATGCTGGATGTAGGCTAAACAGAATCCTAGAATCTTGGCTTCTTTTGTGTCAGTTCTGGCATTTATTTGGTATCCTTGTTGTCAAATCTCATTGGGCTGCTAAGGCCAGGAATCTGTTTGACATGGTAACTGCAGCCAAGTGTTTCAATATATTTGAGCATTGTGCCTGGCCAGTCACTTATGGATAACTTTTTCTCCCTGCATGTATAATATGAAGCATTTAAAATAACACATCAGATCAAAATCCTTTATAATTCATTAAGCAGGTGACAGCTTCACAATCCAAACTTTTTCTATATTAGGAGTGGACTGAACAGCAGCAAGCTTATTAAAATGTTCAGAGGCAGACCCAAGTATAAAACTTGAGTCACATCTTACTTTAATGGATACTGCATATAAGCAGTCCAGAAAAAAAATGTCTAAGACCAAATTGCAAAATACCCTTTATATGAAAAGCTGCTAAGGGTACAATCATGTTAAAATAAAGGACCTGGAATATATTAAGGGACAAAACAATAAACACACTGTGTTGGCTCTGTACACATGATCTTATCACTTATTGATATGATTAAAGGGCCAAGACCTTTTATGTTTAGAGAGACTTTACAATACTTCAGACTCATTTTCCACTAGCATAAATGGCATAAAGGTCAAAAGCAATCCATTCAGCATATATAATAGGCATATTTTGCAGACTGCTTCCTGAGTTGAGTCTTTATCAAAAGACATGTTGCCTGTACTTTCAGTAGCTTGTACCATACAGAGTGACAATGTGAAATGCAATGACAGTATCTTGCAATACCTTGAACAAGAAGTCTGTAATATACAAGGCTGTAGGAAAGTTTTTAATTGCAACTATTGATTGCAGAAGCAGGAATATTGCACTGAATTTGATCAATAGTCCATTTAGTCTAGTACCTTAGTTCTCATGGTAGCTAGTACTGAAGGCTTTGTAGGAAAGCCTTTAGGTACAAGTCAGTACTTACGCTCAGTAAAGAGACACTGACACAGACAGAGTGCAGAAACCTACCATGGCTACCCACAAAACACTGGAAAGTTAATCTCTTATTACACCAGCTATTACGCAGAGTATTGCTTCACCATGGAGGGCAATTGCTTTCTGACCTCTGAGGTGATCTGTGTTTGCCCTGAAGCAAATGGACTAACAATCCTTGTAACTATCCAAAACGAGACAGAAGAGTTTCTATTCAACTAATACATTTCTATGTAGCAAGTCAAATTAGACTTCACAAAATAATGGGCTCTCAAACCTGAGATGAAGAATTGGGGAATGTAGTACTGTTTAATTGTATTATGTAAGATTAAGTTTTAAAACTAGACTATGATTAAAGGTTTGTAAAAGAATAACTTGAAGCAGCATTCATGGGGCTTATGAAAAGATAATATCCATTGTGTAAATTAACCGAAGCAGCAAAACGTGCAAAGGACTGTTCCTGATAGAAGAAGAGAGATGTCTGGAAGACCGATTAGAACTGACCGCGTGGTTTGAGCAAGAGCCAAGAGATAACTGAGCCTGTGCGGACAAGAGAGGTAACTAACAGATAAGTGAGGAAGACTACGAACGACCACCAGAGGACTTCTGAAAACCACCAGAGACCCTCAATGCGCCTGCGTAAAGAACATTTGCATATGTTAACCATTTGTCAGAAAACCAATGAATATGTATAACATTTCTAGGAAACTTAATGAATATGTACGTAGGGATGTGTATTTAACCTGTACAATTAGCCTCAACAGGTAAGCACGTTAGGAGGAGTGATCCCCCGTCTTCCAGCGCTGCAATAAAGAATACTCTACTCCATAACCGAATCTTCGTTTCTTGAAAACAAACCCAAACATGAAAAAACATAATAAGAAATATTTTTTGTGTAAAATGGATAAAGCATTTAACAGATTGCTGGCTTCCTGACACCCTCTGGGCATATGCCATGAATGAAATTGCTGGTGTGGCTGTCAGTGGCTTTTCATATTTGTTCCTTCCACACTGAAGCAGTCAGTTTTAATTGGTGAAAAGAAATGACAGTGAGCTCAAAAGCTGTAGAAGAGTTCAGTTTAATGTTATATTAAAAAAGGAAAAGCAAACCTTAACTCCAAAATCTACAGGGAAGCTTTGCGTGGAGAGCAGAACAATATGTGTATTTTAAATAAACTACAAAGTATGTATGTAATTTTCAGTTGAAGACAGTGTATAACAAAGGCACATTTCTACTTTACAGATAAGTAATTTTCAAGTATGTAAACTATAAATACTTCCCATTTTTTGTTTATTGTATTTTTCAATAATTTTTTCCTTATTAGAATTCTGCTTTGTTTAGCCACTTAGTTGATAAGGTGATTAAATACCACCAGACAATCTTCATTCAGCTATTCTACTGTCAGACATCACATACAGGAACAGCTTGCTTAGCCTATAGAAATCAGACCCACATATGGCAACTAAGTTCAAAAATAACAAAATAAAACTGGGACAACATCTCAATCCCCCCGAATTCACAACACACACTGGCCTAATCAATAAATGTTTACTATCACTGAAAGTAGTGTTTCTCTTTAAGCCCTGAAAATGCAGTGAGTCTAGAAGGAAAACAAGGGTTTTTTACTGCTAGCTACATCTCATCAGGCAAAATACACATGTGGTTACATATGCTAAGTCTCCCCCCTCACATTCTGAAAACTGATGTCCTTGTAGTTGAGAGGCAGAAACGGGGAATGGTCCAGGTGGGCTATGGTGTCCTAAGCAGCCTGTCTAGTAATGATCCTGAAGAGGGTAGAACTTTATTATGAGAGGGTATGCTGCACGAATAAGTGAATTATCTCCCATGCAATCTGCTGGACTTTTCCCCCTCTATTAAGATTCCTCTAGGCTGATCATACCTTTGAAAAGTACATGGGAGGATCACCTCACACTAGTCAATCCACAAGTATACTTGCTTTACCTCTTTCTAATGGGCCTTGCTGCTTATGCTTCACACATGAAAATGAATTTCATTTCAAGTTCTAGGCATCTTACAGCAGTGAAGACTGCCACATTCGAACAGCAAACTGCACAGGAAGCTTAACATGAGCTGTCCCTAGCCTACATGGGTTTAAATAAAGTTAATAATTAACTATTCTTAACATGAATTTCTAGGATTGTCATTGCTTTATTAACAGAACTTAACGTTTTGGAGCATAAAACAAAACTTCAAGGAAAAAGACCAGCTATAGCTCTTTTCATAATTTCTTCTTCTAAATCCCACTGTATTTTAAGTGAAAAATATATTTGCAGAAAAGTGCAAGCAAATTGTCACTGATGTTTTACCTACCAGTAATTTAACAGCCACATTCAATTCCCAAACAAAACCTAAAATAAAAACATTACAAGTAGGTTAATCTGAAGGCTCACCATTTTCATTTCAAGTGCTTTTTTTAACATTAATTTGTCCTGAGGCATAAAAGAAATACAAAAATTCTATTAGATTTTAATTTGCTAAAAGTAGATTACAGTTCTTCCCCATAGAGATACTGAACACTCAGTTCTCACAGAAGTTTGTTTTTTTTTTTTTTTCTTAATAAAGACAGAAATAGCAGGTGCCTACTGAGAGCTGCAAAGGGGTTTTTTTTGAAGGGTTGACCCTACGAAGTGCAAGCATTCTGACTCTGAGCCCACAAAAGACAACCAATAAAGACAGATGAGTTTAACAGAGCTGGACCTGAAATACAAGTTAATTCTGTGTTTTATTAAATGCTTGAAGTCAGGAAAGCTAATTAGCCAATATTTAGGCTGAAAAGATCAAAGCCTCCCCCTAACAATCTTATTTTAGACGTTCATCTCATCCTATTGAGTGGTGTTTCTCCAATCTAACTTGAAGGACAGACATACATATGAATATGGGGAAGGGTCTCAAGGCCACTGTTGTATCTGACTATCTTTAATTGGATTAAAGGACAAGCTGTTGTTGGGGGTTGGACTAGATGACCTCTAAGGGTCCCTTCCAACCCAAAACATTCTATGATTCTATTTCCATATTACGCTTTTAAGGCTAGTAACAGATTAATGGTGCAGAAGCCTTTTTATGGAAGCAGGCTTTGAAACCAGAAATGGTAGATCAAATAACCCTGTCTAGAAAGCTAGAAGACATAACAGATCTAAGACCTTCAAAAGCTCTGGTTTCCTGCTGTACATTTCAATTGCAAAAGACTTGTTCTGACTGAAGGCAAAAATGACACTCAAAGCTCATCTCTGAATTGCCCTAGAGGCCAGCTTGCCTGGGGAAAGGTGTGTAGGAAGACAATTCTTTGCCTTCAGGCTCCCTCCCATGGGACCATACTAAAAAAGACTCTCCTGTTAGCCTTTGTACCTGGAAGGAGTTTCTCATGTGACCTTTAGTGTATTTTCTTTCAAGAACAAGAGAGTCAGAGAAAAGGAATGAATCAGTAGTCAGTCTGACTTGGAATAACCATGAAGTAGTTCACATATATCTTCCAGCTTTTACTCCATTATTGTCTTCAGCCTTCTGAAGGCTTCCAGGGAATCTGACAGAGGCAAGATTCTCCACTTTCACATCTCTTTTGTGGGGTTCTGTATGACTGCTGGTGAAAGAGATCAAATTCATTAACTATCAAGAGATTTCAAAATACCTTAACTCAAGAATCCAAAAGTGTTTGCTTTCCCTCCCTTCCACTGGCAAGGCAATCTGAAACAAAACAAGATTCTCCTGGAAAAAAATACTAGTTTTGTCAGAACCACAAATAAGAATTTACGTTTAGCTATAAGTTTTCACTTAAGCAGTCCATTCGCTATCTTACCCACAAAGCACTGAGGTTTATGGTGATTCCTTTTTTTCATTAGTGTGGTTTTTTTTTTTTTTTGTTTGTTTTTTTTTTTTTTTTTTTTGGACTAATCTCCAGTGTTTTTTTCCTACTCTATTTGCCTTGAAATACAGTTTCTGGAAAA
The DNA here is from genome assembly GCA_000699545.1 of Podiceps cristatus. Taxonomy (NCBI): domain Eukaryota; kingdom Metazoa; phylum Chordata; class Aves; order Podicipediformes; family Podicipedidae; genus Podiceps; species Podiceps cristatus. Next base: position 3,131 of record KL278825.1, on the reverse strand, counting down.
CAGTGTGTAGAAACACAAGGTTGTAAAGCAAAAAGTAGTATTCTCCTTAAGAAAGTGAGCTGTTTCCAATTTAGATAAATGCATAATGTTACTGCAGTACTCTCTGCTTCCCTGCAGTTATTATGGAGAACACCTGCTACATACACTGGGGTCATTATCTAGTGATCCAAGGCAAATGACAGGTTGCTAAAGGTAACCACCTTACAATCAGCTTCTGGAATCACATGCAATTCAAGTAAAATCCTGATTAATAAAAAGATTAAACAGAAATCTGCTTCTATGAGGTCACATGAGAATCTTAAAGTCACTCGGGAAGGGAACAGGGAAGAATCACCTTTTCCTCTAGAAGAATTATTTGTCTGCCTCTTTACATTTCATCCATGTTTTCAGATTTAAAAGCTGACTCCACCAGCTGCGTCTGAAGTAACTCTCCTGTTGGAAGACTCTTTCCACTGCCTTACACGGGGAGTTTTCTAAAAGGCTTATTTTCCTCTACATTTGAGGAATCAATGTTAGATACAGGCAAGAGGCAAACTTGCATATCTGGTTAGTGGAAAAGCATGATGGAATCACACAATAAAGCAATAAATGAGATAGCAAACATACTAAACCCCAAAATTACAAAATCCATTAACAAAACCAATTTTAGGTAAAAGTTAAAACAATTAGATAAGCGGGGAGAAGCCCTTCCTGCCCAGCATGTCCTCTCAAGCACATCCTTGCTTTCAGTCTTGATTTCAGTCAACCAGTTGCTTTCTGCCTTACAGCACCATTCTTTCTTACTGCAAGTATCTTCATTCCTCACCCCTGAAGCCAGCCTATCTGGTCCCTCTTCTGCTCAGCTTCTCTCAAGCTGTGACTTTCACTCTCATTCTGTCCATCCTATCATATATCAAACACTCTGGAAACTCTCTTCCCTAAATATCCCTCCATCTTTCCATGCTTGCAAAAACACATGGAATAAAACAAGTCATGCCTGGAAAAAAAATATGTATATTGAGAGAAAAGAGCTGGGACAAAGAAAGTATATGCTGAAGCAGTGTGATAAGACATGACAGTCACTTTATATACAAGATGCCATATAACCTTTTAAGAACTTTTTTTTTTTTTTTTACAAAAAACATGTTCAGCTGCTGTTTCTTTCCAGTACCTACATGCAACTGAAATCACACATATATAGTAAAAGCCTGAAGAAATTTCCAAAAAACTTATAAATTAAGTATAATTTAGATAGTCCACCTGGTTTCAACTGACACAGGCATAAAACTAGGAGCATGTGTAGATCACAGGCATTCTGTAAGGACTTCTGTTTAGGGCATGGTTAGTCCAAGGGCTGCTTCAAATTACATGGAGAAAAGCATTTTAGTGCCTCATCCTGAAACACAGAAGATCTGAGGATAGCATAAAGCACTGTATCGTTGAGTGTCAAAAGTGTTGGAAATCAGTATGGTATTCCCATCATTTGTCCAATCAATTCAGTACACTGACAAACTTTAAAAGATCATGCTGTATCCAAACATGGTAGCAGAAGCATGCTAGACCTGTGTGACAACAGAAACCTGGCAAAAATTACCTTAGAAAATCTCTCCCTTTTAGCAGTGTTATCTCTGGCTTGCAGGACTGACAGGGAGCTAGAATAAGCGCTGGCTCTAGAAAGGCTATTTGTGGAAGACACAGAAAGCAAGAGTAACATCTGGATGACTATTTGCCTTTGAGGAAACACATGCTATTGAGTTTTCTAGAAGCATCTTCACTCTTCAGCAGAGTTTGAAGGTATTCTTTATCATTCTTTCTTAACACAAAATAGAATTCTGCTAGAAATTACACTTTGTTCTTGGAGTATAGGGAACTACAACATCAAGAAAGTATGCCCTAAGAGCAAACAAGAAATCATTCCAGGAACAAACATTTTTTCCAGCCCCAGAAACAAAGTGAGAAGTCATAACATTTAAGTTGTGCTGTTTTATTTCTCAATCATATCACCATTCTGATCAGGGCTAGGTTCACTATAATTCATACATTTACTTTAAACACTTGAGTTATAAATCCAGTTACTCTAAAAAAACTCCAGAACACCAAAAAACCACCACAAAAAAATGACACATAAAACCACCACACAAAAAAGAAAAGGCACCTGCAGCAAATGCTTTGGATCTGAGGAAGGCTATATCCCTGATCTTAAGTTAGTGTATTTTATCAAGATAAAAGTCAGCAGCATGCTGTCAATATTCCTCTAGTGCACCCTATTCTACCTCAGGTAAAGCTCCCTGATCTTAGTTGAAAATGTCTGTTCCAAAACCCAGTAAAGCCAATGGGGATCACACTATGATTTCATCTTTCTCATGATACAAATGTAAGTCTTGTATCACCTTTTTTCCAGAAAAATAAACTGAAAAATCAAATATTTATCTGTGTAACTTCATGGAGAATATTAACAAAAGGACTAATGTTTTCAAAACTATGTAAGAGATGGATTCCCACTAACTTAATGGAAATTTAACAGGCATTAGGCATTCCAATTCCAGAGCTCTGTGAAAGTCCCGACCAAAATGCCAATTCACCAGTCTTTTTATAGTTTTCATATTTATGTATTTCCATCTACTTGTAGCTATAATCATACAATAAGGCCAAGAAAAACATTATCAGTGCACACTGCATTTTTACCTCTTCACTGCAGATCCTCAGAGCTCTCCTAGCTGTGCGTTTAATGTAAGTTACTGAGGTCTGAAGTAACTGTTTAATTTAGCACTAGTAAATAAAAATTGAGACAAGAGAGCTATCACCATATAACAGCAGTAAGGAAAATCTGTGTATTATTTACCTGTAATAATTTGAAAAATGCTTACAAGTTTCAGTTTGACTGCCTTGCTTGAACATAACACTGTTACCAATTCCTACTGAGGATAAGAAAGCTTAAAGTGCACTATTTTTAATTTAATACCAGTGATGTAGCCACAAATATTAAAATATTGTGGATTAGCCAGAATATTTGACACATAAAGAAGAAATGATGCTAGAATTATGCGAATGGATGTTGAGAGACAGGACTGACTACTTCATCTCCAGCATATTGGACATAAGAGGAACTTAGAATCATAGAAACATAGCATGTTTTGGGTTGGAAGGGACCC
>KL278824.1:0-18068 GCA_000699545.1 Podiceps cristatus | reverse complement strand
GGAATGCCGGTGACAAAGGAGTGTTTGGTTCAAAGTATATGTTACCCATGGAAGGTTTTAACTCAGATTTTGTAGTGAAATATATGGATTCATACGCTACATCTTAGTAAGTTGAAGAGGTAAAAGTGAGAAGGCTGTGCTAACACACTGCCTTCATTCAAGACCTGTGGAAAACAAGTAGCGTGTTTCAAATGCATCACAGTGTAACAGAAACTAATTGTGAAATACACAGCAAAGCAGATAACTCTACTGTCTCATTATTTCCTTTCTAAGATTCAATTCCCATGATATTTAGGATTTCTACTGTTTTCATACTCCAGCTCTTACTGAGTTTTATGGAAATCTTAAGCATACAAACACGTAGGGACAAACTCTCAACTTAAAATGAACCTTGTAATAAAACTCTTAGTAATTTCTGATTTACATAAATACAAATAATTTTTTGTTTTTCCTGGAAATGGATGTGTGTGTGCATGCACGTGTGCATGTGTATCACTGAAATAACAAACATAATCACAGGCCACCAACTATTCATCAAGGCTCCAGCTTTTCTGTACATCAAAAATAAACCACACCATGAAAATTCTCAAAACTCAAGCAGAGCCAAGGACCTGGTTTATGGTTTTCTCATAAATCAGAAATAGAGTTCAGATTCATAAACCCTTTGGGAAACTGGGGCCAAGTTTTGAGTGAATTTTGGAAAATTATAATTTAATGAAAACTCTATGCAATTAATGGGTTTGACATTCTCCTTTTTGGACACTTTTTAAATACTAACCTTGAAATAAAATTCAAGAAGCTCATAAAAAATCGAAGACTTACTGAACATCTTAAATTAATTTTCAAATTTATATTTATACACACACTTGGCAGATACTCTGTATGCTGTTTCAACAGTGAAATGTTTAGAATATTGTTTTTTTCTTCCAGTACAAAGACTGAGAATAATGTTTAAGAAAGAGAAAAGACATTTCTAGCATTGTTTTTTTTTCATAAATACTTAAATTATTTCAGTGAGATGGGAGTAGACTTATTAAAAATATTCTGGACATTTTCATGTCCAGATACTTCTATGGACTAAGACTTTTCCTAAAGGGCCTAGGTAATGCTTTCTTGCAGCTGAACCTATATGGGAATCTCTTTTCTCAGAAAAAGATTCAGGTCTATCCAGGGATGAAATTTAGAAACATGCAACCTAGTGTTCGTGTACTTCCATTCAGGTAGAGAAACAGCTTGGGCATGGGCCTTTCACCTCCAGGAAAATGTTGGGTTATTGACTATATCTTTCTCTCTCAACGTTTTACAGGGAAACCTTCCTAATTAAAATTTCTTGCATCTGATAAGTTTCCATTACAACCAAAGAAGTAACAATATAATCATTGAAAAGATTTAATGTAGCTTGATAAACCTAGGCAATGGATAATGGCAGTACATTGTTAGTCACTAAAACATAAATCCCAACTTCAAATACTTATTATTTGAAAATCTTTCTGATTTCATCTAATATATTTGCAACTTGGAACATCACGAATGGGCTATTTAAAAAAAAACAAAAAAACAAAAAAACAAACAACCCAAACCCTTCAAATTAAGTAACAGTATATGTTTTTCAGTAATAGTGCTGATACGTGTGTTCTCTCGCAGATAAACACTCCTCAGTAGATAGTAAGAATTATGTGTGTACCTTAACAGAGGAATAGTCTTGGATTTCCTTAGGTCATCTTTCTCATAAAAAAGCTATTTCATTTGCCAATGCATTTGTACTTGTCTTGTATCTCCTTATATTAGATGATTATATATGTACGTGGGCTTGAATATCTTGTTTGTTTTCTCTTCTATGCAGCTCACACAAAGAATGGCACTGTTGATACTCAATGAACCAGCCACTAAATTTGTCCTCCACAATGAGCCTGAGATCAATAACTAATTTTGAAAACTGATTAGTTTGCAGCAGGGAAGTAGACATAGTCCGAATCTTGCCAGAGGATATAATCAGCCAGTAAATAGCAATATTAGCACTGTAGGTAATGGGCTGGGAACAGCAGAGGAATGGAGTATGGCCCAACTCTCTAAAATAAAGGCCTTGGCACAAAGGCCAATTCAAATTCTCTCTTTTTCCTTTTAAGCCACATGACTTGTAAACAGAACTTTATATTTTAATTTTTTTTTTGTGTTGGAATAAAGCTTACTTTTATCGCATTCCGTGCTGGGTGACTAAGGAGTGTTTGTAAATGCATCCTAATAAAGCTTGCAAGTGCAGCCTTGGGTGATTATTAAAGAGCTACAGACATTTTTACAGATCTTTGCTGGTTGTGAACTCCAGATGTTTCCAACATGAAAAATGTTATGTTCTAACAGTTAATGTTGTATCACCAGCCATTCAGAAGATGTATCTTCTTATTATAGCTGGAATGTTGCTATGGTGATAATTGTAAAACTGTGACCTAGAAGGAAGAAAACAAATGTATTTGGCACAAAAGAGGGTAGGCAGTGTATCAATTAAGTCAATGAATGGGAAGATAGCAAAAAGGTAATAGGAAATTAAAAAATTATGCATGAATCTCGGATACTGTATGATACGCTGTAATTAGCACTTCCTTTTATTTTCATGTGGAATGCTTCCTCAGCTAGCTTTGTGGACAGATAGCACCCTGTCTACACACAGGAAGATGTCAGTACTGTCCAAAATTACAATGCTTGTAAGGTTAATGTTTTTTATTTTGTGTTTTGGTACTGAAGACTGAATTTGACTCTGAGAGCAGATACAAATAACTATCAGTTTTGAACCATCAAGCCTTAATGAACTTAAAGGTTTGGAACAGAAATAGACTTCATCCAAGTCTGTCCATGAATCATTTGGGGAACAGTCTATTCTTGGATCACCATGATTTTGAATTTCTGACGAGTCTAGCAGCGGGAAATCATCTCGGGCTTTTCATGTGGGGAGTCGCAGGGCCTTGGGGGCTCAAACTACGGAAGGACCCGAGTCCTCTGCTGCCGCTGCTGGCAGTCTGCTCATCACCTTGAGCTAGTCTTTCTCTATGTCTGCTCATCCATTTCATCATTTGTTCAATGGGAATAACAGCACTGACCCTTTTTACAAAGAGCTTTTTCAGATCGATACATAAAGCATGCTGTTATTTTCTAAGCTTGTAAGCAGGCATGTATGTGAAAAAACAGCGACTCCCATTATGAAGGTAATGATCAAATATCCCATCTTAAGTCAACCACTATTGCTGCTGCAAACTGCAAATGGTTTCCATCTCACAGGTAAAGAAAATTTCTGGTATGTGCTAAAGACATCACCATTTTCATTCATCCCAATCAGCTTGACTAAACTAGAAACAAACAACAGGAAATCATCTATCTGTATGCACATCAGCCCTGTTTCAGGAGTCCTTGCCACTGGAAAAGAGAGCGAAGCCCTGTCACTTGTCCTTAAACATATATTCTACATAGTACTCTCCTACATATCAGAAAAGGAAGGAAACAGAGTAGATTACATTTCTTATTAAATTTATGTGTTGTAACAGCATGCATTGTGCTTGGAAATAAATCACACAACAAAGGACAAAATTATGGAAAAAACTGGCACACTGTAAATCTCTTGATGTTTTCAGATAGAAACTGAATGTCTTTCTGCAAGTTATGTATTAGTCAAAACAATATTGAGATAAAGGCTTTCAAGTGATATTTTCAAGCTGTATTAGTTGTCCTGTAGCTCTGCACTTCACTCAGACTGGAGAGTAGCCAACAAGCATGGCTTGAAATCTGTTAGCTTACGCCTTGAGGGATTTTTCCAGCTGTATTAAAGAATTAAGATTTAGCTCCCCAACTCTCACTGCACTGCCTGCGTGCTGATCCTGGGCAGGAAAGGAAACAGAGGCATGGTGAGGTAAAGGGATTAATCCAAGGTCAGATCGAAAGTTAAATGTAGGATTTAGGCATAGACGCTTGCTGCTTGATTATGTTGAAGTCAGAGAAAACAGTGAAGCCTTTTTATTTTAACTTCAAAGAAATACAACTGTTTTGCATGTGGAAGGGCAACAGCATGCTATTGTGGAAGGTTTTACATCAAGGCAAACCACAACTATGAGTCAGAACAAAAAAATCTCACATTAAACTTGCCCTAAACTTTGTTTCTCCACATATATATACCTGGTTAAATAAACTTAGACTGAAGATTAAAAAAATCTTGCAAAGAAATAGAAAAAACCAGCTCAAAAGGTAAAAATAAACAGAAAGCAAGCAAGCATAGCTGGAACAAACATCTCCAGAAGCTTACATTGCCTAACGACTTGAATCAGATTGTGCTTTTTCCTTTTTATCATTTTTTTCTCCTTCTTACTAGCTGAGCCAGTGCTAGTGACAGGCATGAAGAGAAACTGTATGAGGGAGACAAAGGTCAAGATAATGGTATTACTGTGCCAGCGCAAAGAACGCTTGAGTAGATGGCAAAAACTAAAGGTCATTTAATAAATGTGCTTTTCATTTTCTCAATGGAAAAGCTAGAGAAATGTAAAAAATCTGCTGGAAATATAAGCCAAGAAGATTTGTTGATTTTTTTAATGATAATGAGGAAGAACTACCCAAGAATATTCTGGTTTGGCTGTATTAGGCCAAACCATTCTAGTGTTTTAAAAACAAAACAAACTACACCCTGGAACATTTACATTTCAGCAGACCCTCCTAGAACGAACACAAACCCACGGAACAGATATTCAGAACCAGTTGCCTTGCTCCTCTAGATCACTCATTCTGATCCTTCTCCTCTTCACCCCTATAGGTTAGTGAAGGTACCTTGTGCCGTCTTTACACCTGCACCCAATGATCAGCCCTTTCTTTCTGCACCTGGGTTTTCTGAGAGGACAGGGGCGAGATAACCCATATGTCTGTACCTAGAGAGAGACTAAAACTCACGGAATACACAATTAAACAGATAAATCACAAGAAATTAAAGTGAATAACAACCTGACAGTAAAGTTCCAGTGGACACATGATTCATGAGGGATAGAATATGCTAGCATGCAATGAATGCTTCCTTTAGGTATTGTTCTTTGTGTGAAAATACAATGGCAAAGAAATGTACCACCATTTTCAAATTTCATTCTGTGACAAACCCTCCTTAATATTCCTTTTGACATCCTTGAATTCTCATTCAAGGCATCAGGTATACATTTCATAGACACTTCAGTTAAAGCTTTTATAGACCCACAGGGGAAAAAAATATATGCCAATGCATAACCAGGACCGTACAGTAAAACTCTGGGGTTTGTGGAGGGCAGTGGTGGTGAAGTTCTGCTGGAAGCCAATATCCTAACCTTATCTGGTTTTGTGATGTCCAAGGACAGCAGTCAGTTCTGTCTCTGAGTGGAAACGAGTGTTTTGACAGCTAAAAGAGCAAAGAATAAAATGAGAGACTAGACAGCTAAAAAGGCAATAACGAACTGTTTCAAAAAGACTGCCTTCATTTCCCTGTAGAATTATTTTTTTATTTGCTATATCATGGAAGATGCAAATGTACCACTGTGGTGGTGTAGCCAGATGTGCTGGGATGCCTATGAATTACTTTGCATTGTCTGCACTGAGGAAGTATCTCTGCTCTCATACAAGAAAGCTTTACTACCTTAAAATCATTTCTATAGTAATGATATAAGCATTCAGATTGAATGACACTGTTACTACAAAGTTTTGTCCCTTTGGCACAGGGCCCTTCTAAGGTAACTTGGCCCCCCAGCCTTCAAGCCTACTTCCCCCTTTTCTGGTCTGGCAACTCCCTTTCTTCCTCTTTTCCTCCCAGTGCCTCTGCATATTTATTATATGCGACAAAATGACAGTCCAATCAATAGCTGTGTCACAAATTTGCACCTCAGACCCCTTCAAGTCATTCAACTCAGTGGCTATGACTCAGCAATATTTTTTTTTTTTTTTGGTGTTTTTGTGTTTGTTTGTGGTTTTTTTTTTGTGGGTTTGTGGGTTTGTGGTTTTTGTTTTTGTTTTTGTGTTTTTTTTTTTCTTTTTGGTAAAGAAAAGTTCCTTGGGAGACTCCAGACCAGAATCATAGGCAAACCTGTCTTTTTTTTGTAACCCTGAGCTTCTCAGGTTGGGTTTGACTCCGGCAGGCCCTGAAGCACTTGCATGCAGGGGGCAGAAGTACTTGAGAATAAGATGTGTGTACCCACGCATCCCCCAGCTACTGATGCTCTGTACTGAGTGTGTACACCGCAAGCAGCAAAAATGTGCCTCAATGTATCAATTACTCAGTGAGACTAGGATAAAAATTATTTATGTCATGAATATGGTGAAACAAAGCATGAAGAAAGACAGAGAAACAGAATAAAGTAGGTAAGAAATGGAGAACAAAGACACAGAGAGAGACAAATAGGCTAAGAATAATAGGAGAAAGAAGAACTGTCAGGCACACAAACTAGCTAAGCGTTAAGAGGAAGAATGAGAAAGTCTTGTCATGCTTGTTAAAAAAAATATAAAAGGGAAATGTGATGCTTAAACATGTAGTAATCTCCTTTTATCCAGTATATAGGAAACAGTCAACCAATTAAAGTATACAAGTAGCCTCTGAAATATTTTACCTATTTTACACTTGAGAAAGCAGAAACAATGGGCTTGTTCAGGTCACATATTAAGTCAGCAGTGAGCCAGACATGGCTCTCTAACCTACCTCCATGCAATACTTCTTCTCCAGGGGAAGTAAAAGACATGTTTTCTCTCCAACTTTTTCACTATACGCAGCACTTAGGGCCCCCTAAGGAATCATAAATTTTGGCAGTTCCTCATTTAAAGTTTGCATGTAAGTAGAATTAAACATTTTGCAAATAAAGCAACTGCCCTTGGTTTCATGGTCAGGAAAGCCCTACCACATCTCACTTTTTCTATGGCTTGACAGTCAATGCACTCTGCTTCGGTACTTTGCCATTACATAAGTAGTGCCAGGGGTAAAAGCTAACAAATTTCTGAGTGTTACCTTCGAAACAAGTTAGGAGTAGCATAAACCTGATAATTACAAATAAAGAGGCCAATGTAGTATCAAATTTCCAATAAACACACAAATTAGCTTCCTCTCAAGGTTCATCACTCAATTCCTTGATTTCTATCAGTCAATTAAATGGCTTGTCAGAAGCATGTAACGTAGTCAATCCACATATGTGCTATGTGTTACATACTGTCAGAACTTACTGATGCACGGTCTTGGCAGGAATGACAGTTATTATTAAACATCAGCTGGCAGAGGCAAATTGCACCAATTTTAGTCAACTAGTAATGACCTGTAAAATTGCTAAAAACTGTAGGAGGAAAACAATCTGCCACCACACAAATTAAAATAGCGAGTGACAACCCAATGGAATACTGTATTGCATTTGAAAAGCCCAGCAGAGAAACGAAACCTGTGCTCATTGACAGAGGTGCATTGGTATATAGGAGGTATATGATATATGGTATATTTGTTCTTACTACCTAGGAAGTGAGGGCAAACTTTGCAACTACAACTTCGAAATGCGCTAAATGTCAGTACAAGGGAGTTCTTTAAGATGTCACATTACATACTTTACTGGAACAAAATGACCACAACAAAGTAGCAATCCCAGATTTGACCTTCTAGCCCCAAAATGTCAATGCCTTACAGAAAACTTGTATCTCATCTGACAGAACTGGGTGACCTTGACCCAGAGGAATAAGAGATACTGGATTAGCTAGGCATATGAGCAGACTTTCTTTCTTTGAGAGCTTGCAAATGACTGAAGGAAAAAATAGTTTTTTGAAGCTGCACAGCCAGATTCTCTAGCTTGTAAAGGCTGCTTTGAGCTAATGTCAGTGAGCAGCACACCCTGTGCAAAAGGATTCTGTGGTTTCCTTAAGTTTTCCATAATGGCTTTTCCTGCCTGTGAAACCAGATCCTGCACTGTTTGACCTTGAGTGAATTATTTGACCATGATTTGTGTGCAACTTAAACATAAACTAAGAACTACACATAACACTGAAAATGTGGATGACCCAGGGATTTAGCCAGTTTTTAGGGCTAGGTTTACATGATATGTTGGCATGCAGAAGGAATGCACATGCGCTGGTCTTGGGCCCTGCAAAGGTATGAATAAATTTGACTTTTGTAAAGGTGTACATTATAACTGTATAAGTGTGTCCTAATACCCGGTCATAAGTTGAGCCCAAATATTTCAAAACTACCAGCACAGTTTATTACCATATCCTACCTAAGATTTTCAGAAGTGATAAGGGACTTAAATAACAAAAAGATATCAACAGCTTGGTAGATTCCTTTTATGAAACATTTTTTTGAAATAAAAAACCTACACCTTGCACTGTTATAGACTATTCTTTGCTCCTTTTTTTTCAGAGTATATCAGGTTTTTTGGTAAACCCGGGAAGCTTGCTACTCACTGTCAGGCAAGTCAGTAAGTAACTGTGAGAATACAGGAGAAAATGATTGACGTTTCTAACTGTAAACACAGATTTTTTCCAACTAGAGAGTGGTGCTTCTTGCTGGAGATGCTGATAAAGCTTCTGCTACAGACAGTGATGAGCAGTGTGCAATGTCAGCTTGAGATAAGGAGGTTACAATGCTGTGCAAAGGAATACCCTAAACATGGATCCCATGGCACCAAAGCAGCACTTAACAGTACAGACCTTCTGACTTCCTGGGGAATTTCTGACTAAATAGCTGGGAATAGCATTAATAGTTATCGACAGAATGTGTTTGGGTTTTTTTAAAAAAAAAAAGAAAAAAGAAAAAAAGCAGTCTAAAGCCAGGCTTACTGTTTACATTTTAATTTCTACCTCTGTTGGAGATAGTTTAGATAAAGGGTTTGCTCTTCACTGTGGAGCAGCAGTGGAAAAAGTTATTTATTCCTTTGGCCTTCCGGTCTTTGTACAGTTAGATTAAAAAAAAAAATAAAATTTTCAGCACACTAGAACCAACTTCATCTATGGGAGAAACTGCTATTTTCCATCCTTTTTCTGCACATAATTGTACATAATTTTGTGTACACAATTGGGATACATCTATTCGGCCACTTTTGTGTGTTAGTATAGCCATAGCTATTTTAAAGCTATTATTAGCAACAAAACTGAGGTAGCATGGAACTGGGCACAGGCTGCAGAACTCCCCCCCAGGGAGCAAGAATATGCACCGCTGTAGTAATTCAGCTGCCAGGTGTACTAGCGTGTTGAACTTTAACAAATACTGTAAAGACTCAGTTCACACATTAGTTTTCAAACTAATTTATGCTCTCCTTTCATATTGTTTGTGGCCCTGATTTTGGTGGTGCACTGCTGCATTTTCTTCCTACTCCATAACCTGATACGTCAAACCCAAATCAGTAACAGGGGGTGGGAAGGCACAATCTCTGCTAAGCCTGAACACTAAAAAGACCTCTTAGATGAGAACCCTGCTAGCATCTACTCACAGCTGTGGCCTCCCTCCCTTGTACACTCCAATGAATCGATGAGAAGAGCCTGCGTGGATGAACAGTACCTACACAAAATGTCTTGTGTATCAAGGACTAAAGAAGTTAAGATGACTGGTCATGGCCACCGCTGTGCCATCTGCTTTGCACCCGGAAGAGACATTTTTCTTGAAGTTTTGACGTGTGCACAGCACAGGCCATACCTTCAGATACTTCCCCTGAAACTACCTTATTGTAGCTGTATAACAAACTTGGTAACAAGTTGTTCCTTGGATTGAAAATATTATATGACTGGAAGCAAGTAATAACTTCCTGCAGAAAGAAACCCAGATATATTTTAAGGATGGCATGGGTGAAAACCTTAGTAAGTGGCATAGACTGTGAAAATTTCCTGAAAATGAAATACTGTATATTGTTAAAGTTGAAATCTTATCATGGTTCTTCATCATGTAAACTGCTATTTGCTCTTTTAGCCAAACTGTTCATATTTTTGAAGATTATTACTTTACATGTAAAGTAAAAATACAGAGTATACAATAGATCTACAATTACACAAGTGTTTTGTGGAGTTATATAGAAAAGTTTAAAATCGGTCTTCATTAAGGATCACTCATGGTTTCAATGTAAACGTTTTCTTCACAGTGGTAATTATTTTTTTAAAAAACAACAACAAAACCTAACCAAACCAAAACCCCCCAAAAATCACTGCCTTCCTCTGAATTCACATTGGTTTTAGGCCTTAGCTTATCTAAATTACAGAGCTTCTGGTACTGGATCCATTAATTAATGAATAGTATAGCCTTGTTTGTGAGGGTTTGAATAATAATGTAGCCTGTTATAAAAAGAATTTGTATAAGATTTGCCTGAAAGGTTGTGAGACCAGAAAAGATATGATTTCTGTTCCCTTGTTCTTTTGTTTGCCTCACCATCTGAATTTGAATTGCATTAGTTTCAGCATGAGCCCATTTTTGTTGTTATCCCTCTGTTTGGAATACTTAATGTGATTCTTTTCTGTGTAGTATTTAATGGTTAATATGAAAAAACAATTTTAGCAGCTGGATCTTCAGGGGAATTTCAAGGCCTAACGTCCATTGCAGTCAAACAGCAGTTAGTTGCCCAGAAACCTAGGTCTGGTTGTTTTGGAAAACTTAGAATTTAGATGCATATAAGCAGAAAATACCTGCTCCTTGTCAATTCAGCCTCAGAATTCTGTCCTCCTTGCTTCTAGTTTCACTTCTTACATTCCATATGTGGTCTAATCTAGAGCAGCAGCTGACCAAAAAAATTCACACATAAACCTCATGATAACCAAGAAACTTCTACAGTGAAAATTCATAGCATTTTGGTGACATGAATAAACATATCAAAGGTTGGCTTTACAGAAAGAAAAACACATTAACGTACCTTTTTCTCTTGAAAAGAATTGTAATTCTCATGTCTTAATAAAAGAGCATGTGGGAGTGACCAGGGGTGGAAGGAAGGAGGGTGATTTTCCCCATTCTGTGAGAGTCTGGCGATGATTTACATATGATTTCACCAGAGTAGGATAAGGGCTAGGAATTGTTTAACTTTCTGAACCTCCTTTCTATTCCTTACTTGCATGCATGAGTATTTCTGTGCCTGTCACTATTTAATGTCAAGAATAGAGAGATGCAGTAGGGAGAACGCTTAAGAATATGCATAACAGGGCTGCCTCTGGCTGTTTATTCCAAGGTTCATTTTTCAAGTGCTAAGGTACCTAAAGATCAGGTAAGCAGAAGGCACACCTCTGTAGATCTGAAGACGAATCAGACTGCATTTCTGTAAGCATGCCTGATGCATTTTGAGTGCACGTACCTCAATTTCAGTAGCACAGGGCTTAAATAATAGGTGCCTAAGTAATTGTTGCATCTGACCCTAAACATCTTTGATGTATTTATCATCACAACAGCTCCACGAGGTAGGTCAGTGTCCCAACAGCTGTATGGCCTTACCACCTCCTCGTCCAGCTAATGGCATTTCTAAAATTCTCCATGGGCCTTGTAATATAAATTAACAATTTAACAATTTAACCATCAGTGCCAGAAACCATGGTTTCTTCTGTGCATGAATCTGTGCATAGGATTTGCTCAGCATGTCAGTAAGACAGTTGAGTGAAGGATATATATTTTTTTTAAATGTCTGGGGTTATGTAGGAAATTACATTTCAATAGAACTCCTTTTATGAAGAAGAAATATTAATTTTCAAACACCAACATTTTGGAATTAATGCCATTATCAAAAAAATACTGAACAAAATATGATGCTAGTTACCCTTAATTTCATTGGCCTTTTCGGGTAAACAATTATTTCCTGGCTATTGCCACGGCAGTCTGCAGTACTGTCATGTGAACTTGCCTTTTTTACCTTACAGAGGTAAAAAGCAAAGTCCTTGTGAGTGAAGAACTCACCAATGCAACTGTAGGTGGAAGGATTAAGAACAGTGAAGAATTTGATAAGTAGGCATGCTATTCTTTCATAGTGTTTACAACAGGAAAAATGTCATATCTAATCATTTTGCTTTCCAGTTATTTTTTTCAGTGTAAATTTTGGGAGTAGTCCAAGTCATGAAAGTTAGCCATATTCAACTCAAAGTATGCCTGCAAACTTGCAGATATTAGGATTTATTGGTCTGGTTCAATCTCACTTTTAAACCTAAGCACAGCCTGAAGTGAATTTAGATATTACAATATTTTACAGATTCTTATAATAGATATGACCAAATTACTTATTTTCAAAGTTGGCCTCAAGCAAATGAGCTTCTTTCAGTCCCAGACCTGTCTAAGGGCCAGGCTTTGCTCAGATCAACAGTTTCACACTGACTTCCAATGATTTAAAACAACACTTTCTTCTTGTGTATTGGAAACAAAATGCTCCAAGACAAAATTTACCAACCTCTATTCCTCTCCTTTTTACTTAGGGATATTTTTTGTCATGCTGCTTCTTGAGTATGTTTCTAAGGTTAAGTTAGAAACCTATGAAAATAAATACTTTCAGTAGAAATACTATTCTAATCTCAAATATAGTGGCACAATTGAATCTGCTGTAATACAAAAATATTTTTGTGATAAAACTAGCTTGTAGATCTACGTAACTGACACTTAATGATTTCTGATGTCTGGAAGGTATTAGACTGTGGTTGTAATAATCTCTATAATTGTAACAGTTCATGCTAGCTAGACTGCACATCTATTCTTCATCTGTCCTTAAACTAATTTGTTCTACGTATGAATGTATCACACTCATCAATTTCAAGTGCCATCCTTTGGCTATGCAGGTCATTAAGGAGTATACATTATGCATGAGTCAAACACACCAAACTTACAGAAATGCTTTTTAGCAATGTGCAAAATAGCTGCTTTCTGTTAGAGTTTTTAGGTTATTATTCTAATCAAAACTCAAGTCACAGCTACAACTAACCAGCAATCAATTACTTCTCTCCATATATAATGCTTTGGATGATGAGAGTTACACTGTGGCTCTGTGCCAAATTCTAAAAATATCAATGCACATTTTAAAAACCCTAAAACCTTAAAAGTCAGGGGATAATAAGTTTTTCCACTCATTTCTCCCACTCATAAAGTTTTCATTTCAGCTAGTGCAGTGTTGGGCTCTTAAAATTCTTCTTTTCCTGGAAGGGAAATTCCATTCAATAATGCAGCTATATATTTGGAGAGCATCTATTACACCAAGATTCCACTGTACAATATATGTCTCTGGTCATAGGTCTGATAAAGAAATAAAGGATCTCTAAGGTAATGATTTCTTGCAGGACATGAGTCCTGTCTGAAGTCTCAAGGCTGTACTTAGCAAAAACTTTCCATAAAAAAAAGACTGAGGACTGTGGAGAGGACCAAGCAGCACTGTGCAGAGGGCTCACAGTGTTAATCTGTACCAAGAGGGTCGCTCAGATAGCAACAACATTTGATTGCTATCTGATTGATATCTTGTAGCTGACAGGAAATCAAATGCCTGCCTCAGTTATATTCCCAGCAGATGGACGGTCAACACCAAAGTAACACAAATAACAGAGAAATGTCAGTCCTCTGGGTAGCCTCGGAGTCTAACAGGAACGTAAAATGAACCCCTTTATTTTCAGACTCTTTGCTTAGGGGCCTTTGAAAAATTTACATGCAGTTTTGCCCAAGCTTCCTTTGTTCTGGATCAGTTTTATGTTCACTTGTAAGATACCCTCCTCCTTCCAGACTGAACACGTAGATGAGCCACCAGAACTATCCACGTAACACTTATCCCATGAAACAGAGAAATGAAACTTTGCTTTCCTCACCATCTTCCTGAGCTGTACATGCTCAAAGTTACTGAAGAGGAGGATGCACATAGAAGAAGATAAACTATTTCCTGTCAGTACAAGAGGAGTGTCTCTCCAGGGACAACATCTCCAGGTGCGATTAAGTGCCAATCACTTCATTCCCACAGTTAGGTACAAAGAGTGAAACCTAGCCCTCAGTAAATTAAAGGTTGACAGTACAGAATTAATTTTGTATGTAGAAGTGGTTAAAAGAAAGAAAGAGAAGATATGTACATATGTGTATGCATTTACATGGGAGAGGGAGTTGGGGGGGGGATGTGGCAAGCACACCCCTTACTCTTTCAGGCAGGTAGTATATATTTTATTTTTTCAGTGTGTTACAATCACACTAGACAAACACTTGAGGAAAGCCATTAATAATGCTCTATCACTGTGACAATGATTAAAAAAAAAAAAAAAAAAAAAAAAAAAAAAAAAACAAAAAACAACCAAAACCCAACCAAAACAGACACTACTACGAAGTCCCTTTCAAAATTGTGTCAAAAGTCAGTTGACAAAATATATACACTTTGTATTTTTCTCAGCAAAGATATGTTTTGGCATTGTATGTACCCCTGGATAGGATACTAAGGCAATGAGTCATACAGATATCATATGTACTTTCCTTCATGTGCTGGCATGTATACAGTCTTCATTTCTTCAAGTGCTACCTTAATACTGCCATTAGTTTCAGGGTTTTGGGGTTTTTTGGTTTTGGTTTTGGTTTTGGTTTTTTTTACCTCAGAGAATGGAAAGAAACAAACATAGTTGTATCTATTGAATTATTGACTACTGTTCAGACTATTTTCACATAATTTATCATGTCATAATGATCACTGAAAAGTTAGTCTTTGAGTCTGTAATTCAATGGGATGATCACTACACTTCCCCATCAAACACATGAGAAGAGATATGGAGAACCAAGAGTCTGGGAAAACAAGTTGGAAACACAATCATTTCAGTTTCTTTCTTTTGCACAGGTGCCACATTATCCCTAGAGAATAAGAAACACCTAAGAAATTAGTATTCATCATCCTAATAAGTTATTTAAAGAGTGAAGGAGACCTTTTTCTCCTTAGAAAAACAGTAAATTAAAAGTGGAAGATACCGAGGCTTTTCTTAATGACATTGGTTCTCTCAACTTTGATAGTTAATAGCAACTACAGAACTTGCCCAAGTATTTCTGTTAGATAAAAGGAGGGGGTAAGTTTTTGATGACAAGCTCTGTTGGAAACAGAAGGTAAATTTGGGTATTTGCAGGCACTATGTTCTTTCTGAGCAGATGCCTGATTTTTTCTTAGAAAAAAGAAACCTGAATTAGGTTCTCTGGCTCAGATTTCTTAGGATTCATTTTGCTTTTACAAAGGTGGTATCATCTCTGATTTAATACAGCATAGGAGAACATATTAAAACTATATTCAGATTATTTACTTCAGCCTTCCTCATCCCAGCCAATTTCACATTCATTTGCTAATTTGGAAACAAAGACTGCCTATCAAAGGAAGGCTGGAGGCAATAATGAAGGCTGCAAATGTTTGCTGTTTCAGTAGTTACTGTTTTGATTTCTAAAATAGAGGGAAATTGTCACTATTAACAAACAGTGGAAGGAATTCTAGGAATAAAGGAAAGAGAGAGAGAAACAGAGCAAGGGTCATTTTTTGAAAGTTAGATACGTGTGCACATGCTAAGTAGAAAACCTTTCTCAACATGAAGTGAAGCATGCTGCAAATCTGACATCAGAATCAGATGCTCAACGTTCCTGCTTGAGAAGTGATGTTTGCTACCAAGTGTTTGTGTTATAGTCAAAACGTAGTTTGTGCACTATTTTTTTCACCATACTGAGTGTCTGATTAAGAGAATGATACATGTTTTGAAATATGGGCAGGCCAAATGATTCATTGCTTTCTTAATCTTCCTATTTTTCACAATGTTATCAAATAGCAGCAAGTGGTAGCAAATTTACTTCAGAATGGATGTTCTTTTCTTCAATATCTAATTCAATAACCAAACTCACTCCACTAAAAAAAAAAAAAAAACAAAACAAAGAAACAAAAAACCCCACAAAACAAACAAAATCAAACACACACATTTTTTAAGCTAAGGGAGTAAACCAAAGCATAAATAAAATCTTAGCTGTTTCCAAACTTTTAAATGTCATTCCAGGTCTCAGCAAAGACTGATTTGAGTAAACACTTTAAGATTGAAAATGGCCTATATTAGTCCACTATAGAATAGACCACTATGATTTGTTTTTGGTGTTCATGTGGGATGTATTTGATTTGAAAAAAGGTCCCTCAAGCTGAAAGATATGTTTCCTGATGTCATGATACTGTTAATGTACCATAAAAATGATTTAGCAGTTGGGATCAATGTACTGCATTCCAACGAGACAATAAAATAGCCTCTATGGTATCCCATCCTCATTATAGAGTCCTATTAAGAAAAAGGAAAAAAAAATACCTTTTTCATATATAAACTATTTGGATTCTATATATGAGAAAGATATATTTCAACAGGGTAGTACATTTTAACAGGCTAGAAAAGATCAATATGGTGGTTTTGAGTTGGCTTGTCATTAGCACAGTGTTCTTAAGGTGTACATGAATACTGTATGTGAATACATGAGTTATGACTATCTGGATGTCACAATAGATTTTTAGATTTTTATCTGCAGAAACATTAAAAACCTAAAGGAAAGAGAAAAAGTGTACACATGCAAGAATAAGTGTTATCTGCTGACCAAAAGGGACAATTTCAGAACATTTGAGAGCAAAGTTCTAACAGTTCAGATTCATAAGAAATAATTCAAAACATCCAGTGAAGTGTTAGTATATTATAATAGCATTAATGCCTTTTCTGCTGAATCATATTTGTAAGATATTTTGAAATATTTATTTTAGTAAAGGAAATGCTTAACATCTTTCTGTTCAGTAACAGTCCTTCTCTGCCCACTCATGTCAGTTATTTTCAAGACTTGAGTATCACGCTTTTCAGAAGTTCAATTCTCCTCTCTGAAGAAATAACGACAGACTATTATTTCAGACAATACAGTACCTTAAGATATCAGATATGGTCTCAGGTTTCCAGAAACTTGTTGCTACACACTTAGATGAGGATGGGATATAATGCCTCTGCTTTGCCTTTGTTATTCCAGCCCCTTATTGACCAGCCAAGCTGCCAAATAAAATTCCGGTTTGAATTCAATCACACGTACATGGGTGCTAATCACTGGCATCCCTGGACAGTCTACTATTTTTTAAATATATACAGGTTTGAAATTTAGTTTAGAAGCAAAATTAGCAAGGAAGATTAAATGAAGCAATTCTGGGTGTGTCTATCTTAGTGTCAAATGTATACACTTAGCCAATATAGAACAATTTACACTGTCTCATGTCAAATATTTGGGAAATGTTTTCCAGGAACATCACTTTCCGAAGAGAAATACCTCTTAACCTAAGCAATTGGCATTTCCTTGGAAACTGGAAATTAGAAGTGCATCCAATGTCTCCAAAAAAATAACAAGAAAGGATGAAAGATAACAATGAAAATAGTTATGCACAGAAAAATAAAGGACAGGAACTGGATGATATAAAAATATGGTAAAAAAAAAAAAAAAAGAAATGTTTAGTGTAATCTTTGGTCTCATTTTTAAAGTATGGTAGTTTCATTTTCTAAGAAAATATTGTTTCTAATATGGTTTCTAATAGTGCCTACAGGATATTTATCTTTAAATTTACTGTATCTTTAAATGCATAGACTCAGTTTAGGAAACAAGAAATACAAGGCTTTCATTTGATCATTTGTCTGTTCAATGTATGTGAAAAATCAGAGGTTGACAACTGGGAAAAGATCGCATTGATTATAAAAACCAACCACCTGCCCAGTCAAAAATTCAGTGACTCTTCATGTCATATTTGCTGTAGAAAAATACACTTATTCCCACGAAAAGCATGGCTGAAACAAATAAACTATCATTTTCCTTAGAGTTCCTAATCAAACATCCGTGACAAGTACATGGACAACTTTCAAAGGAATTAAATGATTGCTATTCATGTTTACACATGCTTTCTTCACACTTTTCCATTGGAAATGGGTATGATAATACCTGTAGGGTAATTTTACCCTTGAAATAGTTTTTTATCCCTTTTTTTTCTCTATCTTGTAATTTTCAGTCTCTCTGAGGATGCCGGTCAGTCACCACCACCATCCAGACCCAACCAGACCAACTGAAACTGATAAAACTGACAAAACGTTTCTGGGAGTTTGCCGATAGGTATATGTTGTGGTTTAACCCCAAACGGTAA
>JMFS01095517.1:0-21656 GCA_000699545.1 Podiceps cristatus | reverse complement strand
TAATAATAATAATAATAATAATAATAATATGATGTTTGCAATTATAATGACTTAACAATTTTTTCTCCTTGGGAGCCATTCTTAGCAGAATATTTTATACAATGTGTTTGCAGTCCACACTTTTTGGTAGAATTAAGTATGATCATATTTTAGTCCCTTTCAGTCCGAACCTGTTAGAATGACACCTGGCATACAAAAATTCCATCTGTTTTCCTATACCAAATTATTTTTTTTTCTGTCAGCTGCATGGATAATCAGTATATTTAAAAAAAACCAGAAGAATTTCAAACTGTAGGAAGTACATCTTAATTTCCAGGAGAAGGTAGAACCTAAGGAGACTTTTCATTTTCCAGAAGATTCTGTCTTAGCTTATGCATGCAGACCATAGGTATAAGCGTACACTATGACAGATTGATTTAGAGCTAAAATTGTAAGTTATTGGAAGCACTCTGTGTGGCTTTTTACATTCAGTTTGCTTCAGTCATATTTACACAGAGCAAACATATTGTATGGAAGGACACACACATATCCCGGCTCATTATCTGACTAACTGTCTCATGGCTTGGCTTCAGTAGTCCAAGAGCACTGATTACAGTGTACCATTACAGCTGGAGACTACACAGACACAGTAGGTATATACCTACGTACCCATTTTTTCAAAAGTATTGTCCTCTTTTTTTTTTTTTTTTTTTTCTCTCATTGTATGGAACAGAGTTTGAAGATTGCTGGGGAGCATATCCCAGGGAGGATACAGCTGCAGACCACAAGCTCAAGTTCCTGCATTTTAGCTATTGGCTGTTTCAATCATTCCTCAGCTAATCAAATTATTTGTTTACTCCATGTAGCAAGTGTTTCTTCCACAATCCAATGTTCTGATCTCAGTGATATTGAGTAACTTGGTTGTAGCAATTCATGTTAACTGTTATTCTGAAGACTAATCCTACAGGCAAGACCAAATCAATGGTTTTGTTCCCATTGAAAGGATATAATCAGCACTTCCGCTGAGACAAGGTAACAGATCGCATGTTCCTCTTTGTAGTTCATTATAATGCAGAAAACTGTTATTCTGAAGACTAATCCTACAGGCAAGACCAAATCAATGGTTTTGTTCCCATTGAAAGGATATAATCAGCACTTCCGCTGAGACAAGGTAACCTCTTTGTAGTTCATTACAATGCAGAATGAAACCACAAATTAAAATTTACAAACCCCTGTTTTATTTCGCACTTAACTAGACTTGCAGAACACCAAATGCCAATGATTATTTCAGATAGTTTCTCTCTATTACTAGATAAAAAAATTAAAGCCACAGGATTTATAACTTCCAGGTAACTCCTAACTACACAATGGAACAGCACATTTTTGCCCAGCTCCGGTAAGTTTATAGAGCCATTCAGCTCTGAAATCTGATTAACAGAAGACATTTATCTCCATAAGTTTGCTTCACAGATTTAAAATAAAACAAAGTGGATTTTCTTGACCTGTTAACATTTTAATTATGATTACTCTTATTTCTGAAGTGTGATTCCAAGTATGATAGTAGCCAGTTTGCTACTGCAGCACTGAGGTGAATAATATGATTTATCTTGTTTCACGCCTTCACATAAAATACAGTCTGTCAAAGGCAACATCTTTACCAATTTTGCATCAGTAGCAGCTAATGAGCACAAAGACACTTCCAGACAAGCAAACTTTTCAAATGATGTTGTGTTAAGCCTCAAGTCTCTAGGAGGTGACATGAAAATGAAGTGATTAGTTATGTTCCAAGCAACAGAAGACAGCTTTTCAGACAGTAATGGGAAGAATTGCTACCTATTTGCTGATATGTCCGAAGAGATTAAATGCTTTTTATGCTGATGTAGCATCTCAGCCAGCAGCAGCACATTATTCTGATACCATACTGGTCAACACAGTTCATGCATGCAAGCAATGGCTATCAGAACTAATCAAATATAAAGAAATTGGATGTTATGTTCTACTTTTCAACAGTGCCATTACTGCTACGTGACTATCATGCGCTTCCATTACCAAATCCTCTCTTCATACTTTTATAGTAAGGTTGTAAAATTCACGTAAAGCTTTTATTTGCTCTACAAGCTCTGAGCTGAAGACATAGACTGAAAATTAAGTTAGGCAACTCCTAAGTAGTTTGAGGATTTAAAAAATGGAAGCAAAAAGATTTTTGAGTTCCTCCCGTACCTAATAATGACTTGATTTTTCCAGTCGCAATGTGATTTCATGATGTAGTGCTTTTAGGAATTTTGCCTGGATTAAAAAGACAGATTTAGGGACTATAAAGCTGCACCAATAGATCAGTCCTCTGCTCCTGTCTATAAAAAAACAGCTCTAGGGTGTGCTGTGGGAACTACAGGCAGGTGAGTCTACTTCAATATCGTATAATCTGCTAAGTCTATAATTAAGATTACTAAGTACCTGGATAAAGACAATATGTTGGGAAAGAGCCAACATGACTTCTGTAAATGGCAGTCCTTCCTCACCTGATAAGAGTTCTTTAACGGTGATGTATGCGTAGGGATAAAGGAAATACAGTGGAAACATCATACTTGGATTTTCAGATTGCATTTGATAAGGTTCCACATGAAAGGCTCTTGTTGGACAGTGCGGAAAGGCCCTGCTATAGACAGAAATGATAAAATTCCAGCAGTGGGCTCACCAAGATTTATTGCTGGAGTCAGTTTTAGTTATCAGTAACCTGGAGGAAAGTATGATTGGGGAAATTGTCCACTTTGAAGTGACTAAGCTCTCTTGATCAAATGCCACTCTGATAATGAGCAGCTCCAGAAAGACATAGAAAATTGTAGTGGTCAAAAGGGTGACAGATGAACCTCAATGTACACAAATGAAAGACAGTGCATTTATGAAAAAAAAAAAATCCCTAAAATGCACCTATACAATATTGAATTTGGAAATGGCCATTACAACTGCAAATACAGATCTTGGAGTCATCATCATCAGTTCTCTGAAGTCATTGGCTCAAAATGCAGTGGCAGACAAAAAAAAATAATAGCCATTGAGAACATGACATAGAGTATTATTTTACAGGTGTAGGAAACTCTAATGTGACCACATACCACGTGCAGGTCAGGTCTCTGCCTCCCAAGGGAGCGTAGAGCTAAAGAAAGTATAGACAATGGCAGTTTAAAAGATTAAAGGGAAAAAGTACATATCAGAGGAAAAGGGAATAAACTTTTCAAGTTGGAGGGGAAAAGGACAAGGAAGGATATGACTGAAGTTTGCGTAAACATAGGTGAGATGAAGACAGTACTGTTCATCACATCTACATTACTGACAATAGGGAGTGCTCGCTGAAAATCACAGGTGATCAACTTGTGTAGAAGAAAGTACTTTGCACAGTGGGTAGTGATCTCCTGAAGCCTTCTAGAGGATCAACAGGTTCAAAAAATAATTAGACAAATTCAGGCACAATAGGCCCATAGGTGATATTAAAGAGAATGACCAGGGGTGTACCCTCTAATATTCCTCCAGGAACTGTAAACCTGGAAGAGGTACGAGGGGTACAAATAACAGAAACTGCCTAAGCTTACATTATTTTCTTAAATCTTTTTTGCCATTGCTACAGTTAGAGACATGATGGTAAACCAACAGGACTGCTGAACTATCTGACCCAATATGATGTAATTTTATGTTATTCAGAAATTACCAATAAAATGGTAGTGAAATTTAACTAAGAATCTATTATGTTACTCATGTAAATAGTGCAGTCTATTTAGAAACAACTCCCCAAGAAAACACACTGCATACTTAATGACTAAGTATAGCAGTTCAATTAAGAATAGAACTCGACTTTAAAAGGCTACTGTTTCAGCAGGCATCTCCTTTTAATATCGTTTATAGGCTCTTTACTTGGTACTCTGTAGGAAACCTAATTATCCAATAATTTAATATTATACAGAAAACAAAAGTTTATTAGGGGATTGCCAAGAAGACAGTTGTATTTCTAAGCTGCCCAACTAAGAAATAGTATCCCCTTTCAAGAAATTCCTCCAAAATAATATGGTCAATGAAGCCACTAGATAGGTGTGACTTTTTCATTCCAGCTGTTTAGAGAAGAGATGGAAGATACTAGAGAACATATCCAGTCACCAAACCCCAAACCTCATAGCATTATCCTCTTTCATAAATAAAGCATAAATATTTGAATTTATAGTGGATAAAATCCTCTAATCTTATTCACAAAATGCCTAGACTTTTGAAAAGAGATAGATTCATTTAGTAACTTTCACTTATCACTATGCAAAAAGGACTATGCACAAAATGTTAAAACAAAAGGCAAATGTGAAGTTACCTGGCAGTAATATATAAATGAGCACAACTCTATTTACAAATTCATCTTGATGCGTTAGTCTGTGATGGCTGAGTTTGAGCCAGGCGGCTCCATTGTGTTGACAATATCTGTACTAAGAACTTCCAAGTGAAGTCGCACATGATAAATTACAGTGCAATCACCGCAGCCAAGTTGTTTGATTTTTTTGATTCAATAAAGTAGCAATAGCACTAAACTATGCTATTATTTATCCATAATGACTTAGCAAAAATCTTTAACACTACGTTATAAAAATTTACACATCTCAGTTTAAATTCTCAATGACCTCTTAGTCCTATGTCCTCACTGCCAGTGCAAAAAGCTCACATGACCCTGGAAACATCTTAATGCCTTTGTCTAAAGTCTCCCTACCTAAAATTTCTTGTGACTTGAAATCCTTTTGGCTTAACAGTATTGCAATGTGGGATGCTGATCTGCTAATTTAACTGCAGTGTGCTTGACAGAGAAGGGGAATTTGTTTACAACTTCTTGTCTTGAGCAAGAGGACCTAATCTCAGCACTAAATGGAAAACTCTCATCAAGGAGTAATGTGGGCACGTAACTACAGTATCTGCCGAAGAGCAGGCATGCATTTGCATCTAACAACTCAAAGAATAATGAATTGCATTTTGGAAAATGGAGCAACTTGAGTTGAAGGTTTATATGCCTTTCAGGAGCTGTAAAGTTTAAGTGAGCAAGACTAGTAACTGCTTACAAGAGAACCAAATTCCTTCCTTATCTGATCAAATTTGAAATTGAGTTATTCATACCTCAGCCCCTGGCGTACTGGGAATTATGGGTTGTGACTCTGATACTCTCTTCTGACACTCTTCACCATGCACAAAAGGTGCCAATTACATTGGAGACCAGAATCTGCTTTTCCTCAGGCCCCTTCTTGGGTCACAGAGCAGCGCAGTGACATCTCTGCTTTCCCATGAGGAAACATTCTGCATTCATCCCTTCTGCATGGGCACTGGGGGCAGGTGCAATTTTTGCTCTTCACAAAAACTACACTTTTCTTCAACTTTTCCTACTGGCTAGCCTATACAACTTCCTACCCAGTAAGCTGTCTTGGTGAATTCCTTGGGTTTTACTTCTCCTTGTACTTTGCAGACATAGCAAAGGTGACACAGGGGTCACTAGGATAGATGACAACTGCCAATTAGGCTTTCCGTATTGAATCAAACGTCACTTTGAAGCATATTAAGGTGTCTGAAATTAGGATTCTCCATCACTAAACATTAATAATGAACAGCATCAAAAACCTAGTGTTTCTATCTTTAAATCAATGTGCAATTAATGCTAGAGATTTATCTTCTTAGGTGAAGGTGCCAAATACACTACACTTCATTACTACATCGTATTTTTCTTCCAGCAGTTATATTTGTATGCCTAAGACTAAAGCACAGCTTTTAAAGGACATCATGTACTCAGTGGGAGACTCACCACCAACTTCAGCAGAGATAAGGAGAGGCTGAATGGATTCCATCATGTGCTTTTGGAAAGGAATTTAATTCTTGGGGATTTCTCTCCTGAAAATTTTTATCATGGAAAAAACTTCCTATGTCTAAAAATGAACAAAACTCAATATTCAAATTTTCATCTGATGTAAAAGTTAAAGGTACTGTGAAAAAAAATGTGGAAGGGTCAGAAGCTAAGAAGAAGGACAACAAAGAGATTTCAGTAATCAAAGTAAAATACATATTCAGCTTCCTGTACAGACATTTTAGTGCCATCCATAAGAGAAAGGACACTTTTTAGAAGAAAAAGAAAGAATCATAGTAACATTGAATAGTTTGGCTTGGAAGGGACCTTTAAAGGTCATCTAGTCCAACCCCCCGTGCCATGGCCAACAACATCTACTAGATCAGGTTGCTCAGAACCTCGTCCAACATGGCCTTGAATGTTCTTCTACCACCTCTCTGGGCAACCTGTGCCAGTGCTTCACCACCCTCAGTGTATTTGTACACACTGGATGTAAGGATTTACATTTGCTTTCAAAGTTAAAATAATGCTAGGGAATATTTTTCCCAGCAATATTTTCTTTTCTCTAACTTTGATGTAATGAATTACAACATGGTTAACTTTCATGCTACACCTTGGATGAAATTTCAAAACATGGATGGGTAGAAGTGTATTGCATAAAAATAGGAACAGATTAATTATGGAATTAGGTTTCAGCAATCGGTGCATAAATGGGAATGGATATTATTATAATAACAATAAATACAGTATTATAAACTACATACGGATCTTCAGTGAAAACACACAATGTTACCATCAACTGAACAGACTTACCAACAAAGAAAAATCATATTTATCAAATATGATTTTACTGAATCAGTAATGAATATTAATCTGCTCATCAGTTTTAAAGGGTAAAAGTTTTGTGTTATTCTTTTCTGTAAACAAAATTTCTATATAACTACACCAAAATAAGAGCTGGGCAAATTGTATTTAGCATTACCCTTAGAAAACATTCTCTGACACAAAGGAAAACAGTTTAAGCTAAGAGTAATTCCATCAGACTTTCTTGGCAAATAAAGAATTCTTTATGATAGTTGTGAATTTTTAAAGTTTTAACTGTACTTCAATGCAAAAGCTCACCAAGTCCCAAATTACATACACCATAACAGAAAGATACAAAGCCTTTCTCAGTATCGCGCGGCTGATAAATTTTTCGTTTCTGTTCATCTCCTCATTTATTTTGAAGCACTGACAGCCTTGAGTTATTAACACTGTGGTTGCTGATCCTCCAAGCTGCAGGGCTGCATCCCCGTGGGGCGGCTCTCGGGCTGACGGCCACTGCCCGTGCAGCCGCTGAGGCATGCCGTTTGCCCCTGATCCGGCAGGCAATGAACGACTGCCGTTCCTGAAGAGGCTAGAAAGCAGACTAAGTTGTGATGAATGACATGCTGCTTTGTCTTCCAACACAACCAACGATAAGAGGCTGGAGATACGCTGAATTTCTTGTAAGTCCTCAGATCATATAATGGAATGTCACAAATGAACATGGTGGTGGTCAGGGACTAAAATAGATGTTACTTACTAGCATCACTCGTTCCCCTCCTACGTATCTTACACAGCGCTGCACCAATGTCTGGAACAGGAGCTTTGCTGGACGCTCCGTCTGCCCAAAGCAGCAGGAGCTGTGAATCTTGCCTCAGCGGGAAGTTGATCACTGAACATACTGCATTTGCTTCTCCTCCTGAAAACTGCAGGTGGGAGCTGTGCTGAGCCTGGAGATTTTAGTTCATTTAGGGCTCATGTAACCATGTTTTGTTCCATTTCCTCTTTAGTTCATGTGGATTTTTATCCTTCATGGCTTGGCTTGCATGCCAAATCCAAATTGTGTATCAACTTTCAAACCTCCAACTTTTGCAAGGTTTATGCCATGCTCACCTTTAATTCGACTGTGCCTGGTCTGTTACCTACTGCAAACCACAAGGAAGTTTCATTATGAGGAGTTTCTATGGCTCTAAAGATGTTTATCCTCTCATTGTTCATTCCTGTGTCCAGCAAAGGGTAGTAGCAGAGTAGACTAGGCTGACTAAAGTGGCAAGCCACCCTCACAATTTTGAAAGAAATGGCCTATATCTTATAAATACTAAGCCTTGAAATAGGTATTTTCCAATTGGGCTAGTACCTGAAACAGAAAAAATGGTCCTGTGACTCGGCTATTGGGAACTATGTTGAGCCTACTGCAGCGGTAAATGTTTCTTTTCATATATTTATAATCATTAGTGCTTTTATCAAAAGTGTTTTTCCATACTTTTAAGGGTTTTTTTTTGTCATAATAACCAGTGATTTGTTTTTAGCTTGCTTCTACTCTCTACAGTCTGGCTTTTACTTCTTTTATAGTACCAATTTCTTACCTGGAAATTGTTTTTCATTTCTGCGAGGATGTAAAAAAAGAATGTGCATTATTGACCAGACCAGGAACATAAGAGCTATAAAGGTTACTTTGAGAATAACAGTGTGTTGTAATTTTTCTTTTAAGATTTAGAAATGCCGAAATATGCATTGTCATAGGCTCTGCCATGCATAAAAATGCACATGAAAGTTCCTAAGTATTTTTTTTCCTCTACTTTTTGTGAATGGCTATGATTCTATGTTACTGAAAAGGTAGGGTTGTATCGCTCTCTCAGTAGGAAGAACAGACAGGTGGAAGACAGGAGAAGGAAACCCTGACCCCAATACAATCTTCCTGCCTCTTTACTGAGGGTAATTGAGGGGCACCATGAGTCAAGAATGAGACAATGCCCAACTAAAGCAGATCAGAAGGTTTAAGTAACAAAACATGGCACAAAAGTTGCCACAAGGTGGTTCAAGCTAAAATGAGAGGCTACAAAGTCAAGTTGCAGATGCCTGAAAATAGGGTTGAGTTCTTATTGTAGATATTGACAAAACCAAAAAGCTACTATTGCACTACATGACTCACGTGGTAAGGAGACAATTAAATGTGTAAAATATGCCCGTTGAGTCCTAAGGGCTTGTCTGAATATTTTACGATGAGTTACTGTCAGGTGTCTGAGTAAAGATTGTATCCTCTACTGCCTAATCAAAGTAAGATACTGAAAAATGAATTTTCAAAAGGAGACATTGCTGTACAGTACAACTGCAGCAAGATGAAAATGCACCCAAAGGCACAGGGCTGGGGACTTTATTTCAACATCAAACACTGAGAGATGAGTCTCATTTTCCTATTGTGTTGAAAGGAAGAAGTACAATTTTGATCTGTTGAGCTTAATTTTGCACACCTTTGAGTCTTACACAGGATGCCTGGACAAGGAAGGTCTGCAGCAGAAGGGATAGAGTGTACTTTGTTATTTGAAGACTCAGTATTAGAAGTGTTAAGAGTTTGATTAATATTTCTCACTAGGTCATTGCCTGGGAAAACATTTCAATTTTAACAATGTGTTCTGTCATTTCTATAACATTTTCTGCCTCTTTGCACTTTTGTACCAACACACTACACAGAAATCCTAGCCAGACAAAATTCCCAGAATGGTGTAGCCTCAGCAAACCTCTAGTTTCAGCAAGAGATTTAAGATAGGTTTTGCCCAATGCAAAGTTAAAAATGTATATAAAGCATCACCCTTACTATTGATACATTTAGCCTTTCAGCATTTATTTACCCTCTTAAATAATGTGTCTTTATTCTTATATCATGTTCAAAAAAGGACATGACAAATTACCTAGATTGAGTTGAATTACATGGGCTAAAGTCACGTTTAACATGTAGAAGTTTTCTCTCTTTCATGTTCAAAATGCATTTCTGTTTCTGTTCTACGATATTTCTATAATCCAGTGTGGTCATAAATCAAGTATTACCAGTAAATTTATATTACATTGATACATTTCTTTTAGGCACAAAAATTGTTCCATTCTTTCTTTAGTCTAAGATTAACCACACATTATTCCCTAAATCGTAAGGACAATATTTGTGTATACATATACTTACACACACACACATACACATCTACCTGTAAAATCTCCTTATTTTTTCCATGCAAGTCCCAAACTTGTCTTCTAAATAATGACAAATAGGGATGTATATATTTACTGAATTTTTATTTGTTGTATCCCTGGCAAATGAGCTGAGAATTCTAGCTTTTAAATTTTATGATCTTTGAAGAGAAGCAAACCAAGAAAAATACAAAAATTAAAATAAAGTCTTTGATTTGAACATGAATTAAAGAACAGTTTTTATTCTCTTGATTAGACTGTGGCTTGGTTAACATTTTTAACTGGTGTTAAGTCTTGATTTCATGCCCAGACTCTGTCCCCTGCCATTCCTTCGTACCAGCCCAGTATTTGTGTGGCTGTGAAGTTCACCAGATCAAAGAATGGATCTGGTTCATTAGCTACCTTTTTTATTTCCTGGTTCAGATTTTGCCAGGACAACCAGGCAAACAGGTAAAATGGCTTCCCAGGATGAGGAGCCACAAAAGCAGCAAGACGGGTAAAGAAAAGCTGAAGCAGGGTTCCTTCAGGCAGTAGCAGGGCTGGTTTATGTCAGTTTTCAATGATTTGTTACTTTACAGTATATGCAATGAAAAACAGGGGTGAGGTTTTCTTTTTCCTGACAAAACCAGAAAATCAGTTTGGAAATTTCTGGAATTTGAAGGAAATTACAGGAGTTTACTTGTTTAATAAATTGGAAAGAGAGTGACAGGAAACTTGTCTTGATTCAGTTTAAGGCCATAATTTACAGGTCATCTAGAAATCTCTCACGTTTAGTGTATGCCTTAACACATTTTCCAGTACATACTGGCAAGATGAATGAAAATGGAACAGAAACGCGAATATAAAAGTGTAAATTATTTTTGTACTAGTAAATGTGCTGCTTCTTCTTTTGCAGATGATTATAATGCCCTTAATTTAAATACTGGAGTCTATATTTCTAGAAACTACAAATCTTCCTATAGTTCTTTTTATTCTAATGGAAGCTGAAAACCTGAATTAATTGATTAAACATGGAAGGTTGGTAGATATCAACAGAAAACATTGAAATCTTGAACTATAGAGCAATTTCAAGTACACAAAATAAAAACTAGTATGTTTAGCCAGTTTTGTTTTACAGAAATTTGCTACATTTTGTATAACACCAGTACTCCAGATCAGAAATCTGTCAGATATTCAAAACAATAAAAAATGTGCTTAAAACCAAACTTCACATTGGATTACTCACAGAATTAGTCGAAATTTTGTTTTAAGTTAGTTTCTCCTAAATCTCATTCACAGAGATTTTTAATAGTATCCACTGATTTAGGAAACTGAAGTCCATGATGATTCCTGTCAAGTAAAGTATTTCACAGTGGCTCACTACAAGCTTTAAGCCACAACATATTGTCAAGGAGGTGGGTAAAAAGTCTCATGCTGTAAAACCTAGGTTGTCCAGCAGGTAATCTGGAAATAGGGTATGGAGGTAATGGGCTCACATTTACCATTCAAAAGCAGCCCGGTGCTTAACAGCTACATTTTAACATGTCATTTTCATGAGCTGAATTCACCAGAAAGCCTGTTACCAGCTTATTAATTTAAGAAAATGGTTAAGTTCTATTTCCTATCCATATTTTGAAAACAGACTTATTGGAAGACAAATTGTAGCCAGATGTGAAGCTTCCCCCTGAAAACATAGTTTTTAACCATTTCATAAATTATTTTAGTTTGCTTGTGAACTTTTTATGTCCTCATCCTGTGACGTTTGTTTTGTGTGGGATTTTCTGAACCTCAGCATGGAGTCTATCAGAACCCTGAACCCTGCTGAGCCAGGGCTGGTAAGAGCTGAAGCCGGGGAAGACAGAGATACAAGGCCAGGCTGGATGGGGCTTTGAGAAACCTGGTCTAGTAGAAGATGTCCCTAGAGAGTGGTTGGAACTAGATGACCCTTAAGGTCCCTTCCAACACAAACCATTCAATGATTCTATGACCCTGTACCCAAGACTCACTGAAGACTGTGAGCATCAAGCAGAGGAGTTCAAAGGACAAGCACCCGAAGCCAAAAAGTCCCAGCAAGTGAGAACACTGCCTTGAAAACTCACTTGTAAGTGAAATGCAGAAAACAACAAAAGAAGCAATGTAGTCTCTTCAGAAAATACTGTGAAACTAGTTATTTCTCCTGTGCTACAAATCATGAAAGTTGCAGGTGTCCTGTATTCCTGGGAACAATTGTGAAAGAAAGAAAATTCTAAAATCACAGTGCATCAGAATGCTTTGGATGATACCATCTAGCCTGGGAGTATAAGGCTGTAACCCGAAGTCTTGAAAGTCTCTTTATGTCTAGATCTGTCAGATCTTTAGATAATTTTTAAGTAAAAATGACACTGCAAGAAAGGGCATTTTCATTTAAATGCCAGTTTGATTTCCACAGAGAGGAAGGCAGAAGACTACCAAGTGCAGTAAAAACCCAGTAGTGTACTAAAATATAAAGCACAGGAAACAAATGAAAATAATGTGGAGGTA
Source organism: Podiceps cristatus (assembly GCA_000699545.1). Classification (NCBI taxonomy): domain Eukaryota; kingdom Metazoa; phylum Chordata; class Aves; order Podicipediformes; family Podicipedidae; genus Podiceps; species Podiceps cristatus. The sequence continues at coordinate 9,343 of JMFS01095517.1, read as the reverse complement.
CACTGCTTAGCAAGATTTCTGACAGAAAAACTAAACTGGTGCACTTGCTCTGAATGCAGTCCTCCTACATATGGGCATGTTGAATACACAGAAAAGCAGGTGAAGGGGCCATAGCATATGTAAAAAATATTTACAGTGACTAATTTGATCTATATCTTTAAAGAAAAAGCATGAGAAAATTTACCATATGCTTTAATGGCATCAGCTCTTGGCAATCAGCAAAATACAGCTCCAAAATGCACAATAGTGAAATTGTAATGTGTCCACTCTATAGTACCATCTGCTAGATTAAAAAAAAAAAAAAAAAAAAAAAAAAAAGTGATCAAAAATAACCTGTGGAACTCCTCACAAATTATTGTAATTCACAATCCATGTTGCTCCTGGGAGACTTTAACAATACAGATTCGTACTGAATAATGCGAACAGTCTGACAGTGGTGAAAGTGGCTCCCTGTTGCCTGCAAGAGAATTTTGTGACCCAGAAAGTAAAACCTTCAACCCCAGGAGAATCTGTCTTGTAAGCAGTACTTATTTATACGGACTCCAAGACTAAGGAGAGCCACAATGGTGGTAATCATAATTGATAGCTTGAATTCAGCACAGAAGCAATAGGTTCAGAGAGTGCAGGAACAGAAGGAGATGCAGCTGCATGAGGGAAATGCTAAGGCTTTAAGAAATCTGGAGAGTAATATGGAATTAATACAGTTTAGCTTTTGCTTTCAGAGGATGGGAAAAGGTGTTCTCTTTCCATTCTGTGTTTACTAAACATCTGCAGGCAAATTTTGCAAATACCAGATGCTCAGTGAAGTATCTCTTAACAGGCTGATAAGCTTATTCCAGGACAATTGAGTATGTTTTGAAGCTGCCAGTGCTCTTGCACTCCAGATCACTTTGACTTTGCCTCATCCTGTGCTTTCCAGAATGAGAAGCAGCTGGTTTAAGTATCATTTATGCCTGAATGGCTAAAGATAGCAGTTGCAAATAAGAAAGGCAGAAGACTGAATTTAAGTCTCTCTAGAAAAAAAGGTCAGGCCAGTGCTTCAAAATGAGAAAGATACATAAATAAAACAGAAGGTGGCCTTAAAGGAGCCGAAGCACTGTTGGGGTATGAAGCACATCAGCTGGCCAGGAGATAGATGACCTCCATGTCTTCTGAGAACTTCACAGCTGAGCCCCTTAGAAAGCATCTCCAAACCTCACTCATGCCAGAAGGAGACTCAGAAGATGGTCAAGGCGGTCCAAATACGGTTCCAAGCTCATTAGGCATTTTAGTGCTATTTTAGCACTTAGTTCCAGGCAAGCCTTTCCCTCTCACTTCAGCTGCACTAGTTATTAGCAGAGGCTCTTGGGACTAGTCAGAAGGATTATGGGTGGGTGTCCCATATAACTCACAGGGCCTGCGTGTAATACAACAGCTGTCTCACACCTGTAAAGTGCCACACATGCAATAAAATAGAGGGGAATTCTTTAGGAGATTAGCTAAGAGAAATTAATTATGTCAGAATTAAAAAAAAAAAAAAAGAGAGAAATCTTACTTGGAGCATTAGGAAAAGCTATCTGACATAAACTACTTCAAGCTGACGAGTCGGTATTACAAAGCATTGGTATTTGGGATATACCAAACCAGATACACTATTAGAAAATATATCCTGGAGAACAAGCTTGCAATGACAGGAGAACAGACTGCATGATGTGTTTTTGCCTTTTTTATTCTTGATCTAGGATATTTCACATATTCTGTGATGTGGATTAGCAATCTTTGAGCTTTGTGAGGTAATTCTGAGACAGTAATCAGTAATTTACATAATTAGTGTAACAGTATTTAATTATATGATTACTGTAAATATGTGTAAAATTCTAATGGCATAATTAGGATGTGTAATTACTAGTTGTAATTACATAATTAGGTATGATGACATAACTAAACTTTTCATGGGAAAAAAAAAAAAAAAAAGGATTTTTACAAGCCCAGCTATAGGAACTGGTATAGTGTGCGCTTATACTGGTGGTATGAAAAGTTACCATTTTAATGCTAGCTGTGCTAAAGCTAGCTCTAAAGTAGATGAATGCTAAAAGTTTGTGAACTGTGCCATAGTACTAGAAGAATGTGTTGACTTTCCGGAACAGAGGTAGTTCAATGATTACAGTCAGTACAAATATTATTCCCATCCTTAATTATCTATTATTTATTGATAACTCTTCACACATTTAGCTGAATAACATGAGTATAAAGACTGGTATAGTGGAAGTACTCAAATATTTACATCGTGTAGCATTTTCTAATTACTGACTTAAGCAATGTATTACTTTTCTCTTAAGACTTCAAAGCACATCTGATTTCCCACTCCTCCCATGATACCATCCTGCAGACACCATACTGGTGGTACCTCCTTATGCAGGTCCTTCTCCAGAGGAAGCACAGAACAGAAACTTTTTACCATTGCACTCCAATGCTGCATTGCCATGCCCTCCCCTCTGCATTTACCACACTGTGGAATCACAGAATTATAGAGTGGTTTGGGATGGAAGGGACCTTACAGATCATCTAGTCCAACCCCCTCTGCCATAGGCAGGGACACCTCCCACTACATCAGGTTGCTCAAAGCCTCATCCAACTTGGCTTCGAACATTCCCAAGGATGGGGCATCCACAACTTCTCTGGGCAGCCTGTGCCAGTGTCTCACCACCCTCACAGTAAAAAATTTCTTCCTAATATATAATCTAAACCCATACTTTTCAGTTTAAAAGTTACCCCCCTCCTCCTATCATTACATTCCCTGATAAAGAGTCCCTCTCCATCTTTCCTGTAGGCCCCTTTTAGGTACTGAAAGGCCGCTATAAGCTCTCCCTGGAGCCTTCTCTTCTCTAGGGTAAGCAACCGCAACATTCTCAGCCTGTACATACTTTGCGGTTGACAAATTAATAGTTACTGAAAAGCACACCTTAAAACTCACTCTCCTTGATCTCTACACTAAAGCAATTTGACTATTGTACAGAGCCTTACCATAATTATCAAAATTCTTTAGCTCTCAACAGAAATATACTTTCAAATAACTTATTGTTCTTCTCTATGGGCTAGACAATGGAGTCCTGGGTCACCGTTGTCAGCATTTATCTACAGAAGCACCTCCAGATAGATCATTTGACTGGGTGATTGGCTTACCAGTGTAAATCCCTAAAGTACAACCCAGAAAGACAGACTGTATGTAGTATATTTTGCAATTCAGCAGTGCTTTACTGACATAAACAGAATTCTTTCACTATTTCAATATAATGGAAATTTTAAGTTTTTGTACATACATACTTTGTTATATGCTCTCAGAAATAGAAATATATACGTGTGTACATAGATACATACACACATAAATCCAAATCCAGTATAGTATATAATATATACAACTTCACACACACGGTTTACTTTTACATATGATTGCATATACATCTACAGAAAGAAAGAAATATGAAATAACAGATGATGATCGACAAAACGCAATGATCATCTTAAGTAATAACCCATTTTAGCAAAACAGGAGATTGGTTTTATGTGATCTATAATCTGAGCAATGTTCATGATGCAGCCAAAAAACCCAGAAGGGTTAAACTCTGAAGAGATGGATGAGATTCACAGCAGAATTCCAAATGGTAATTTAATTGCACCTAATAAGGGAATACATGAAGTGCTTGAACAGCAACTTTTACAGAAAACTTTAATAGATGTTCATTTTTTACAAATTCTTTCAGGTAGCCATATAGGCTTGTAAAATTTCTGAAAGCAAATCTTAAGCTTTGATTTCTCTCTAGAATTATATACGTGTTATGCTGGATGCTTCAAATTTTTTGCCCGTTGCATATATAAATCTAAGAATTCACTGAGGCTACTTAAAAAAATTGTCAACTGTGGTTATTGTTCCATGTTGTTTTCTTCTCTATTCTTCCCCATGCATCCACAATGTGAATATAAAAAAAAAAATGAATCATATTTTTCAGCTTTGTTATGATTTCATTGTTTTAGTATGCAACTTGCAACAATTTTTTTTCCCCCTGCTACACATAGTACATCTTCCTTGAACTAGAAATGTCCTTTCTTGAATGTGGATGACACCAGTACTTCAGGTATTCTGAATGTAGTATCTAATACTACAAATGCTAATACACAAATACTTTCCTTTTCCTCCTTAAGGTACCAGGCTTGACATATCTTGGGACTGTATTTTCCGCACTGGTTTTGTTTGACTAAAACATAAAGGCTTTCTCCTCTGCAGCACTTCTAGTCAATAAGCCTCTAACATCTGTTATGAACTGTTAAGGTATATTACATTTTGTACTATAGCAGTTTATTTTGGTCTTAAAGATTATCTAGTCTTTCACACATGAAGAACTCCTTTGTAGTAACATCTTTAGGCATCAGACCTTTATACTGAATTTATAGTCAACGTTATTGATAAAATCATGTGAGATTGTTCCTCAGAGGAACTCCATTTGACTTCCTTGTAAACCAGTGGCCCAACTTTCAGAGGCTAGAGACATGTCAGAGAAGTAACATTTTTGACCTGCTCTTATGCTTGCTGATATCTGCCAATAATTACTATTGAAAACAGGATAGTTGGTAAGATGAACCTGTATCCTGAATCGGTTTCTTGTATTTTTCTACTTTACACTATTTACTCATTCTTGTTTGACTCTTAGATAATAATTTTGCATTTTGCAAATGTTTCCATCATATCAGATGTTTTACTTGCATGCATGACAGATTTGGACTCTTAAATTTCCTCCATTTTGTAAAGAATAAGATGGCCATTTTGAGCATTATTTATTTGTAGACTAGAGAAATATTTCCATAGTATACAGTAGTTGTTTCTCCAAAAGAAAATATTTATTGTATTAAAAAAAAAAAAAAAAAAAAAAAAGAAAAAAAAAGATGCAAAACCATGCAATACTTACTCTGTTGGCAGTTTCTTCCCATAAATTCTCCTGGACATTCACAGGAATAGTTGGCAACGAGATCTGTACAGATTCCACCATTCTTGCAGGGTTCAGCTTCACATTCATTTACATCTGCAGGAATCACACAAGATAACGTCAGGAACAGCAAAGAGAAATTGTAAAAGCAATAAGCACATGTTTTGAAGCACTAAACCCCAAGATATTTATACAACTGATATTAGAAGACATGCATTCTTTTGCCCAGCAAACATTGTCAGTAAAGGATATGATTAAACAGGGTGTGCTTTAGGGAAAAAAACCAAAGCAATCTATATAAATTTAGCTAGTTTCATACACCTACTAAAGTTTTACTATGGCCCATCACACAACAAACTGAAAGTTTTGCTTAGGGATTTTCACTGTAACTTCCAGAAGACATCAGGGCCACAAGTCAGTTTATCTTTAAATAAACAAAATCAATTAGTTTTAACAGAGTACTCATTAGTAATCCTTGCAACTTCAAGAAATGTAGCTACTTCCTTATCAACAGATGTCAGTTAAGAATGTCTCTCAGTTCATCTTAATTTATTAAACATCTAATTGACAAGGTTATTTAACCATCTAAAAAAATTTCCTTTCTGTGCACGAGTTAGTGGGCAAATTGAAACTAACAGCTTGATCTAGAAGCTTGCAAATTTTATTAAATTCAAAAGATGGAAAAGGTGGTTAATTTCATTTGATTTTCCAGTACACTTTGTCAAATTCTGCAAGAATAATACTTTCCTGTGTATTCCAGTATAGTAACATTCAAGTATAAGATCAGATTCTTTTTCTCAAATGTAACATAGCATTTTTCAGTCATCATGAATAGGCAGATGAAGGATAATGATACCTCATAATTAAAATTCTCAGTCTCTGCATTCATGTTTATTCCGTATGCATGGATTTTATAAAGCATTGTCTTATCAATCCATACAATTAAATATTTAAGAGATGGTAGCCCACACTAACTTCATTAAGAGTTGAAGTCCTGTTGCGTTAGACACTCTAAATAGCAATCAGAAAAGCAATCTTTACTTCATTAAGAGTTGAAGTCCTGTTGCGTTACACACTGTAAATAGCAATCAGAAAAGCAATCTTCAGCTTGTACTACAATTTTACTACACACAGTTTTGCTAAAGTGCATATTCATTTTGGATACAGTTGCCGATAAAGTGCACGTGCATAGCACAGAAATAAGTTCAAATGAGAAGACACTTAACAGAGATGAACTAGTTGCACTCGTTGGTGGGAAAAATGCCCTATGAATTCATGTAATACTCCTCACTGTTGGGCTGAATTTGCTTCTGTCCTCAAAACACAAACCTGGTTTGTGCTAGCATATAGAAAATAAAGAAGTTGCTACATACATGTCTAAACCTTGTGCTTGGCAGAAGAAGTGGAATTCAGGTCTGTCAACAAAGTTGCTTAATTTCTGGTAGGTGAGCATTTAAATTTTGTACTTTTAATTTGATCTTTTACATTTCCTAGGAAACTACGTCTAAAACTTGAGTGTTTTAATACATGTCCTGTCTAGATCTGATTGATTTTGTGATGTCTGCAGGAAAGTCTGTACCTCCAGTCTTTTCTGTAGATCTAAAAAGATGGGTAGCTTTTAAGTTACGTGTGCAATGTACATGAGGTAGGTTGAAAACTGGCTGAATGGCCAGGCCCAGCGGGTGTTGATAAGAGGTATGAAGTCTAGCTGGAGGCCAGCAACTATCACTGTGCCCCCAGAGCCAATACTGGTCCTATCCTGTACAACATCCTCATTAATGACCCAGACACCAAGACAGAGCGCACCCTCACCAAGTTTGCTGATGACACAAAACTGGGAGGAATGACCGAGACACCAGATGGGTCTGCTGCCGTCCAGACGGACCTCAACAGGCTGGAGAAATGGGCTGAACAGGAACTTCATGAAGTTCAACAATGGGAAGCGCAAAGTGCTGCCTCTGCGAGGAACAACCCCATGCACAGTACATCCCGGGAGGCTGATTAGCTGGCAAGCAGCTTGGCAGAGAAGGGCACGGAGGTCCTGGTGGACAACAAGTTGTGACCATGATACAGCAATGCGCCCTCATGGCAAAGATGGCCAACGGCCTCCTGGGCTGCGTTAGGCAGAGCATCGCCAGCAGGTTGAGGGAGGTGATCCTTCCCCTTTAGTCAGCACTGGCAAGGCCACACCTGGAGTGCTGCACCCACTTCTGGGCTGTCTAGTATGAGAGAGGCAGGAACATACTGGAGAGAGCCAAACAAAGGGCCACTAAGATGATTAAAGGACTGGATCACCTCACCTACGAGGAAGGGCTAAGAGAGTTGGCACTATTTAGCTCAAAGGAGAGGAAGTTCAGGTGGAAACTCATCAATATATATAAGTACCTGAAGGGAAGGTGTAAAGATGGAGCCAGGCTCTTTTCAGTGGTGCCCAGTGACAACACAAGAGGCAATGGGCACAAACTGAAACACAGGACATCCCTTCTTAACATCAGAAAACACATTCTTACTGTGAGGGTGACTGAGCAGTGGCATAGGTTGCCCAAGGCATTTGTGGAGTCTCCATCCTTGGAGATATTAAAAAAACATTTGGATATAGTCAACCAGGAACCCTGGTTGAGCAGGATGACCTCCTGAGGTCCCTTCCACCCTCAACTCCTCTGTGATTCTGTGATGATCTCCCCATTGCTGTGAACAGAACTGCAGGGACAGACCTTCAGCTAGATGTGGAATCTAGTTTCAGTTCATTGAACCAGAAAAAATCCATTTTTTTTATACTAAAATTGATGATAGTTACTGATCTCTGAGCTTCTTTTTAATCCCTCATGTCTTACTATTTGTTGCCCAAAAAGATATCACATAATGGACTACTAAAAATTTGCAGGCTTAACTGAATTTCTGTCTATTAAAGAGGAAAAAGAGGACTAACAGCTTAGTGTGTGAGAAATAAAACCTACCAAGGGAAATGACCAAAGAACAGACCTGCTCAATTCTAAATTAAATTCTTTATATGTATTTATAAAATTTAACAAGATTCTTCAGCTCCCTATTTGCCTTTTTAAGCAAAGCCCATTAACCTTACATTTTCATCAGGTTATTCATCATATTAATACAGGCTAACACATTTCTGGGAACAAAATACCAAGATGACTGTGAAGTAAAAAAAAAAATTAAGTGAACATACAAACTCTCTCTTACCTGGTGAAATAAAGGTAGTAATTTATCCTTTTCAAGCTTTTCTGTGTAAAGCTAGTATCTTCTAAAGGGATTTAATTTTTTCTAATTTGCTATTCATATTGAAATATGTACGAAAAAATACACAGCTTCCCAGTATATTTCATGTTGTCTATGCGATGATGTAGAAAATAGACTGAATCTTAAGTACCAAATACTTTCAAAGTAATCTTCATATGCTATCACTATGGAACAATTAGCTATGATCAATGCAGAAAAGACGGATTTTTTATTTTTTTTTTTTATTATCTTTTTTACTTGGATCCTATGGTGATTTTTTTCCAGTAATTTGAGAACCTTTAGTCCTATCAGTTCAAACAAATATGTCATATTTGATGAATAAGTAAATACTAGCTCATTGTAGCATCATGTCTTATACCAGAACAGATGTTTAGTTGGAAAGATAATGAACGAAACAGTGTTAAAGAAAGTAGTATAAGTTCTACAGAATTATTTAATTTACTATTCACTATTTCATTTGACTGAACGTGCAGATGTAGCTTATTTAATTAAAAGTGTTTCCTGCAAATTGTGGTCAAATATTGTTCAAGTTCCTAGATTTGTCAATTATGATACTAAACTTTACACTATCTGGTGTGTTTCTTTCTTCGGAAACACATATATTCTCTTTTAAACTTTGTCATACTGCCATAATTATCAGTAAATTTGAACAGCACTTTAAAAATGTCAGAGTTTCTGGAGTAGTTGCTCCTAAAGACAGTACAGGCACCTAAACAAAAGCTGTCTGTATGTTGTCAGATCTGAAATCTTCACTGACTACGCAATCATCCTACCTAAGGATGTGTTTTTAATGTATTTTAACTAATAGAAAATAAAATCACTGTACGTTGCTCACGATTTTTCTGGTAAGCTCAGGTTTTATGCCAGATCAGATTTTGAAGCATAGTTTGAATAACGGTATCTTCCACACTGCAGTAACTAAAACACAGATAGCTGGGTACTACCAAAGAATTCAGAGTTCCTCAGAGAGGGACCTAATAAGACTCTTAAATACTAAGTGAAATGGGCTCTGAAGAGCTTTACGTGCCAGCCCTGGAGAAGCCTGTATTTCTAAATAGTGTCCAGGTTAGCTAAAAACCAAAACCAAACCAAACCAAAACACCCCTCACACCCACCCCCAATCCCCGCCC
>KL278823.1:3387-25971 GCA_000699545.1 Podiceps cristatus | reverse complement strand
CAGCAGCCAGCCATGGGGCGCTCGGCAGATCCCAGACTCCTGACTGTTCCCGTCGGTGCTGACAACCGGAGCAGCTACTCTGCCAGCACGGCAAAGCCTGGGTCGCGGTGCACCCAGCCTAGTGTAACATCACAAAAATACAGTTAAATGCAACTTGACCCTCGGGATTCTGCAAGAGTGTGGAAGCTGGCCTAGCAGAGATGGTTCACTGTGTGCTCTGATGTGTCAGAGCGTGGTGTCAACAGTTGTCTACAGAGCAGGACTCGGCTATTGGGTTTCTTTTTTAAGATGCCGGTTCTCCAGGACACACTGCAGACTAGTGTGTTAATAGGAGGAGTAACTGGATTTCTTGTTTATTACCTTGGCCTCACTGGAGCCAGCAGGTCTTCCTTGTCACGTGAGGTATGCCGTCTTTACAGTTGGAAAGAATATAGGAGCCAATGGCTTCCCAAGCAATGACACCGAGGATTTAAGAATAGTTGCTAGCCATGCCCGTGACAGGCAGTGTTCAACAATGGTTCAATGATGGCTCCAGTTGTCTTTCATTGGTGTGTTAAATGTAACAAATAAAAAATATGGAATCGATTAAAGATCCGGAAAGAAGCAAGTCCTCTGCATATGGTAAAGAGTAAAATCCATCCAGGATATGGTTGTCCCTTCTGATCTTTGCGCAGTTCTAGCTGGGAAGCGGAGTTGGGGCAGCTGAGCCTGCTGGGCAATGTGCCTTTGGGCGAGGTGCTCGACTGTCTTGGTGATGACCAAATTGTCAGTGCCACTGTTGGGAGTGACAGAAAAGCCCAATATTTTTCTCTTAATGCTGCCTAGGTTAGGATCAGCCAAGTCCTGCCTCGCAGACTTCACTGCTCGACCACTGTGTATGTGTCCTTTGTACACAGAATTGTAAATACTCAGTTTTCATTGCTGTTTTATCTCAATGGTGTAGTGAAACAGCTTTTGCTTTTAGTCTCATATGCTAAAATTGTTTGGATTCTCTGTCAGATTTTTAAAAGACATGATTTATTTCCCTTCATTTTTTTTCCTGACCCAGTGGACACACACTGTAAGTTTGAGTTAACTATTTTCAGATAAAATAGTCTTAATATATTGTCAGCATTTTATGGGTTCCTCTGCAGAAGTATTTGATTTGTTCCAGGAAATCACATGCAGACATAACACTTCCCTTTGTGGCAACTGCGTATGAGTTTTGAATTGACATGGGTAATTTATCTGTATCCCCGCACCACTAAGCGGTACCTTCGGCAGCTCTAAATAAGGGCTAGAACTCATTCCCTGGGAAATTTTCTTTCTTGTTGAATCACTTTGAGATTTATCAACAGGATTGCGGATCTGAGATAAAACGACCCATCTTTGTAAGAAATCTCTTTCCGGAGTTGACCTATGGGAAACAAGTATAATTCATCCTTGCTTGTGCTACATCTCTACTTTATTTGAAAAGATATCTTTCTGTATTAATTTTTTTTTCCTGAGCCTTACCCATATTCTCAGAGAGTCTGGGCAGAGTTCACAGTCCCTTGTGCTGCATCTGTTACTTTTCCTTCCTTCAAGAACCTCTTAAGCATTTTTTTTATTGTGTGTTTTTCCTTCCCTCGTGAGTATGTCTCCTTTGCTACTTCCCGCAGCATCTTTTTATTACTCCCCCCCCTCCATATTCATAATATTGTGCTGGTGCCCTTCTTTCTTCCAGGCTTCTGTCAGGCAGCAGAGACCAACTTCTGAGATGGTCGAACTTGCATCTTTGCTAAAACCAGCGGAAGCAACACGACCGTGCACGAGTCGAGAAATTTGCCTTAAGCTTGTTTCTCTTGAAGTTACCCACTTAGACTTAAGGTTAAATGCCCCTTTATGTTTGTGTTGCTTTACAGTCATATTGCTTTACATTTCCTTTTAGAGTCCTAAAAAGGGTTAGGCCTCTGCATGCTTTGATTAACGCCTGAAATTTTATACTTAACAGTTATTTCTGGAAAGAAGTGCTCATGTGTCTTTGTAAGATTAATGACATTGTTATTTTTATCTCATTCCTTAGCAAAGCAGAATCTGGAAGTACCCAGCATCACTACTCATTACATAAATAAATAATTTCACCTGTTCTTTCATGCTTTTTGTATTAAACTCTGTGATGTTCTGGAATGTCAAGGCTGTTTCCTGGGCCTCTTAGGCAGGAAACTTAGGATGCTTGGACATTATGTTTTTCTCCCTGCTTAAACTAGATCGATAAATGAGCTGGCTGCTGATACAATCTCAGAAGGCAGAGGTGGGGAATCACAGAGCAAGACCTGTATTATGCCTAAAGCTGCTCTACCTCTGCTTCACTGGAGTCTTTTTGGAATTTGTTCACCTTCAAGACTTTCTACTATTGATACAGAGAATAGAAACCTTCCCAGTCATCAGCCAAGCCTTAATGTCCTCTGTCTCCGCAAAAGGATTTAGTGACATGCATTGATGGATTCCTGATGCCAACCTTACGTACAAGAGTTCAACAAACCTTTTGACATTAGCAGCAGTTTATCAGACTCAGTTGTTGGCTCTATCATTGGTCTCCAGTGTAGTTGTGCGAATTCTCTGGAACCTGCCGCGAAGCCTGCGGATCGCGTGGTGCCTTCTCGGAGGTCAGCGTACCTCGGTAATACATGGCGTATGCATAGCAGCATAGTTTTGTGAAATTGCCTGAGTTCCCAGTGCAGGATCTCATTAAAAGCTAAAAGGAAAAGGACAGGAGCGATTATGTGGTACAAGAAGCAGTGTGCGAAATGTGCAGACTCTGAACAAGACAAACCCTAGTTGGAACACTTCAGGCATGTAAAAAAACGGGGAAAACAAAATGTGTTGGTGGTTGTACATAATAATGTGAGTCATCTGCAGTGAACAGAACATAAAAACTCAGCTGCTTTTACATAATCTGAGGGTGAGAAACTACAGTTGGAGTCTGAGCATGGAAATTAAACCCTAAGATATCCCGACAAAGCTCTGTCTTTGTGTAGTTAATAATATCATAGTGGGCATATGACAAATGTTAATTGAAGTTTTTTTATTTAGTTGCCGACATGTCTCTCATTGCTTTTTTTACCAGAACAAAAAGAAAGAACCATTATATGTAGGCTGCAGTCTTCAAGTGTCTATAAATTCATGTAACAACTATCATATAATTAGCTAATCAACATCCCACATGCAGCTGTGGGTACTGGCTCACTGTCAATGAACCTCTGTCCTGACACAAAGGCAGCGGCTTTGTCTTGGTTTCAACTTCATTCATCGCCGTTGTTCTGCATGTTTATGTAGCATCGAGTTCAATGAGTTCGTACTTCATATTCAGGATGGTGATTTGCTCTAAACTTCATTGTGAAAAAATACTATTTTCTAGTTATATTGTTAAAAAATTACTCCTTTGATATTAGTAGGTTTCTGAGGCTGATATGAGCAGTGTTACTGAGGCAAGCTGCTCTATCCAGCTTATCCAGCTGTGCTTAGAAATTGTTGGAATTATGGAACTCTGGTCTTACTATATTTACATTTATACATTTATTTACACTACCTCCAGATCTTTAAAGATACTAATTAGAAGTGGTGTTTCCATCTTTTTTTTTTTTTTTTTTTTTTACCTCAGCTGCGAAGTAAAAGGCAGGGCACTATAAGGAGTGGGTTTCCTTGAATGTAAAAGTATTGACTCTAATGCCTTTGTAAACGAGTAGCTATTCAATAGTCATATGAGGGGATGGCCAGTTTCTTAAAATAGTAGTCCATGTCATGATAGTCTAAAGAATAGGTGAAATAAACAGATGTATTCTCATAAAAAACCCAGAAGGAACATTGTCATTTATATACATTTATTTCTTGATGGAAACGTTGCTTGCATGATGAAGAAAACTAAGTACATTTCTATCACTGGTCCTTATGCAACATCCTGGCAACTCTGCTGAAGCACATAGAAAATACGGAGGAGGCTGGTGACAACCAGCATGGCTTCACCAAGGGCAGATCGTGCCTGACAAAATTGCTGGCCTTCTATGATGGGGCTACATCATTGGTGGATAAGGGAAGAGTGACTGACATCATCTACCTGGACTTGTGGAAAGCATTTGATACTGTTCCGCATGACATTCTGGTCTCTAAATTGGAGAGATATGGAGTTGATGGATGGACCACTCAGTGGGTAAGGAACTGGCTGGATGGTGGCACTCAAAGAGTTGTGGTCAACGGCTGGATGTCCAGGTGAAGACTGGTGACGAGTGGCAGTCCTCAGGGGTCAGTGTTGGGACCAGTGTTGTTTTAACATCTTTGTTGTGGACCTGGACAGTGGGACTGAGCGCACCCTCAGCAAGTTTGCTGATGACACCGAGCTGTGTGGAGCAGTCGACATGCTGGAGGGAAGGGATGCCACCCAGAGGGACCTTGACGGGCTGGACAGGGGGGCCTGTGCTAACACCGTGAAGCTCAACAAGGCCAAGTGCAAGGTCCTGCGCCCGGGTCAGGGCAATCCCAAGCACAAATAGAGGCTGGGCAGAGGATGGATTGAGAGTAAATCTGAGGAGAAGGACTTGGGGGTGCTGGTGGATGAGAAGCTTAATACGAGCCGACAATGTGCACTGGCAGCCCAGAAGACCAACCGTGCTCTGGGCTGCATCCAAAGAAGCGTTTTTTGCTTGTTTGGCAACGTGGGACTCGGTCATTCCCATATAGATTAAATAGGAAATGTCCTCAAGGACTGCAGGGTGAACGAAGTTCCCCTTACAGCCCTCTTCTCGTGGTACACAGTTCCAGCACTTTTCATCCTCTCAGGGTGGCAACTCCCACTTAATCTTGTCATATGTGCCTGAGGAAGAGCCTTCTGGAATTCATGTGCTAGCTTGTAGGGTTAACCATGAAGCCACCGCAAGGGAGTTATTCCCCCAGAACATGCTTAAAGCTTTGGATTTCATTGTGCTGCAGTGGAGGAGATGTGTAGTCCAAGCTATTCAGCTTGGAACGAGTAGTTACACAGGAGAGGCAGGAACTCCACAGGATCCTCATTTTCCAAACTGTTCTCACTGTGTCAGACAGAAGGACTGGTCCCGTCTAGAAGAGCTGGCAGCAGCCTCGGTGTCTGATGAGAGAGCCAAGGTCTGAACCAGTTGAGCTCTGCTCTGCCCCTTCCTTCCCTGTCCTTCCCACCGTAATAACTATAAACAGCAGAGCTGCGGCTACCGAGAACAGACTCAGTGTCACACACTCTGGTTATATCTGCACGTCAGCATGTCCCTTAAACTCTGGAGCACAAAGACCGAGAGCTTTAGGGCTGTTGCTATTGTATAGGAAACACTTTCTTCCAGAGCTTTTAATGTAGGATGATTTTGTCCAATTTACATTGATTTTTTTTTTTTTTATTATCATTTTTTTAAAAAAACCCAAATGTCCTTTAAGACATCTAGAGCTTATCTTTCAGGACTACACATGAAGGAGGTCAGAGGAGCTGCCTGGGTGCTGCCAGTGCCCCTCCAGGCTGCCATTTGAGAGCATGAATACGTGGAGCTACTCTCACCGTGCAAGTGATTAACTGATTTTTTTCCCCCATCGTACTGTAGAATCATATATTCAGGGAACAGTCTTGGGTTTGAACAGGACATTGAGAAAAGCTTTCCAGGGTAAAGCTCCCAATGCAACCAGGAAGACGAATGCAGAGGAAAACTGAGATCGGAGAGAGAATGTGCGTATGCACTAGCGCATGATGTGGTACGAAAGTGGCTTCCTTGTGGCGTTATGATTGGTGTGTAAACATTGCCACTTCTCAGGCAAAACCTTAAAATTCCCATTTCAGTGATTACCTCAGTGTACTCTTAATGCAGCTCACTATACCTAGGTGGCAAGAATTGCTGTTAGGTATGTTTTCAGATTGCCAAGCTGAACTTTAAGTTAAAAAAGCGCAGCATATGAGAAACCTACAACTTTGCCCGGAGCGATACTTTAGAAACTGCTGAAGCTAGGTTCTACCGAAAAATGTATTTACTTAAGGCCAAACCCTTCAGCTTTTATTCATAAAAGGACACCCTTTACTTGTAATAACGAGAACAGTAATAACATTGTAACAATAAATTGTACTCGTGATGTACTAATGTAACTCTTGCTGTCACGGTAATGCAGGGCTGGACCTTATACAGCAGCTTCAAATATACCACAGTTAAGTTTTACTATTTTTACAGATACTGCTAACAGGTTAGTCTTAAATGAAATGCTAGGTTAGGATTCTGCAAATTTAATCTTGTTAGTGATCTGAGCTGCACACTGCCAGCTTCACTTACGTATTCAGGATTATTTGGGGATGTTGCTTTTGCAAAGTGCTGAAGGAGTTCAAAACACACAGGAGAACTATGTGCACAGTTTAGGAACATTGCACTGTCCCCACTTGGTCCACTCTGATGAAGGCACGTAATGGAGGTGCCGGAGATAGCAGCTGTTTTGTTCAGTTGCCTTGGAGAGAGCAGGGAAAACTGTGTCTCCAGAGAGCTGCCGAAGTCCTGGTTGTCTGGACTGGCCTTGGGAGGTGCCCGTTTCTCTCCTCCGTCTGCAGCAACAGCCTTTGCTTTCTTTATTCCGAAGTACGCAAAGTAGGATAGAGTCAATCTTTGATGTCAGAGGGCAACTATATGTTTCTACCCTGTTATCA
This sequence comes from Podiceps cristatus, assembly GCA_000699545.1. NCBI lineage: Eukaryota > Metazoa > Chordata > Aves > Podicipediformes > Podicipedidae > Podiceps > Podiceps cristatus. The sequence continues at coordinate 19,316 of KL278823.1, read as the reverse complement.
TATGGTTTATAGGCCCAGAACTCACCCAGGTTTCACTGTTTGGTCAGGTTGGTTCGCGTGTTGCCTCACAAGGTCAGGTGTTCATGACATTGGTAGAGATGAGATCGGTGCCTTCATGTTGATTGCAGAGGCTCAGAAACTGTGATTGCAAAAAGACCTCACGGCAAACAGGCATTAACCTCTTGGGCGTTACTAGTTTCTTTATCCCACAGTTGGTGAGAAACAAACATAAGGAATAAAGAACGATACCCCCATCAGAGGAAACAGCAGAAACAACTACAAAATGCCTCAAGATATAAGGGCTTTGTGTCCCATCTAAGAAGCTAAAATGTCTTTGCATCATGTCTGAAAAGCTATTGATCTTCTCGTCAGCCAACTTTGGCATCTATTCAACTGAATATGTGTTTCATTTCCTCACATTCACTGGAGGAATCTCAGCTGGAACAGTCAGGCAGGCACCTATCCCCTACTTCAGCTGCACAAAGATTTGTGGATATCAAAGAGAACTTGCCCCTCTCTGTTACCATTTGAGAATCTGCTGGGTTTGCTGCTCTGTGGTTATCCGGTTGCCCGCGTTGGCATCTGGAAATCTTTTTTCTCGTGCTGTGTTGTTTCTCTGGAATGCTATGAGCAGTTGTTGTTGTTTGTTCATACTGGGGTGGAGCTCACTGTCTAATTGGGTAAATAGTTGCAATGTTAAGCTTGCATGCACCGAAGACAAAGAGGGCCGGATTCCTATTGACATAAGTGGCCTTTTACACCAACCTGGCAATGTAAAGGCTTAAATAAAACTGATAACTACAAGGCCACTTCTTATGGTCAGACTGTATAAAATGGATCTAATATAAATAACTGTCATGTCTGTATTTATTTCTAGTTACAGCTGGACTATGTTTTCCAATTGGGAGGTATCGTGATTACAACCGTGAAGGGGGAAGCTGCCTTATTCACTGACTTCACGTTCAAAAGTGCCAGCTTCCACTGGGACTTAGCCCTGTTGAAAAACAAGGCACTTATTTACCAGCCTGTCTTTGGACATCAAAGGTGAATTATCCACAGATGTAGAAATTTCCTAAGTGAACATTAATAGGTCCAAATGCCTGAAGCGGTTTTGAAAATTGCAAACTTATGGTGCTCACGGAATGGAACGTGTGTTTGTATATATAATAAATACCTTGTATAAACTTTACCAGGTGATTATTGTGTGTGTTACCATTAGCTAAACTACAAAGTACACTGTGAAGATCTACACACATAGGAACAGATCGTAATGAAGACTTCTGACTGAAGAGACTGTTAATAGGTAATTGAGCCTTGTGCAAAGGTTAATGAAAATGGTTGTGCCATAAGGGAAAACGAAATTGAGCTCCACAGTGGAGGTGTTGTGTAGACCTGACCCTCGTTCAGCTTCTGTGTAGCTGTAGCTACGAAAGCCTGGAGCTTATCGTGAGCTGATTTATCCTGCCTCGTCTTGAAAGAATTGCATAGTCTTGTAGTGCCATTGCTTCACACATGCCTTGAGGGAACAAGTGTCTGTCTGTAGGTCTAAGAACAAACTTTAAATATGAGAGTTTTATTTTATTAACAATTATTTGTCTTCTTTGAAATTCTCACTATTTTCTTCAATGTTCAGCCATTTATTCTTGTCTTCAAAAAGTAAATAGGAATAATTTACTGTTTCACTTCCATAGGGCCACACGCTGATGGTTTTACACTGGCTGGTATCTTACTTCATCATTAGTTCCACTGTTTTCATTGGTATTAATGGTGGTGCAAAGTATCTCTCAGACTGAGTAAAACTTCCCAATCTGTTTTAAGCTTTTTCTTACCACAGTGTAGCCATCCACTCCTCCTCGTCTGCCCTTACAGTGCAGGTATTGAAGCTCAGACTCTCCGAGCAAGCGTTCATTGAGCGGGTACTCAGCCCTATCTCTACTCCTGCTCAGTTATTCCCGTTGCCGGTCCCTGCAGCGTGCTCGCGGATCTCCCTGCGTAATCATTCTGTGCAGCCCAACGGGGCCGTCAGCCAGGTAACACAGATTGCCCCGCTGTTTTCGGCTCTGTCCCTGCTCGATCTAATCCACTTCTCCTCCGTCCTTACGAGCGGCGTGATGAGAGAGACGGCGCCTGCTGAGGTCAGTCGTACCACCGCCCGCTTTGCCTTCTCTGCTTGGAGAGCGTGTCTCTCTCCAGTTCCCCACCAGCCGTTCCACAAGGCTTGTGCTGAGAAGTTTCCTCTGAGCTCGCGCCTGTCAACTGATGGCAAACTGGAACTTTTCTTGTTGTTGGGGTCTCTGCAAGCTCCTTTGCAGATTCTTGTAAGCTCATGTCGAGTATTTCCCTCAGTCATGAGGAAATTTATAAAAAAGCACGTATGCTTCTGTATTTTTCCTTGCTACCTTCATTCTGAAAACATCTTGAACTTTATTTGCTTAAAACTGTCCAGTGGCTTTAGAAGTATAGGATAAGTAGGAAAGCGAATACTAGACAAGGCAGTAAGGCTGAAGAAACCTTTTTTCATTAAGAAAGCAGGCTAAAAGTGGTAGTACTTCCCTTCCCCAGCGTGATATTGGTTAACGTACTAAATACATACAGACTTCCTTGTGATTTTGAGATTTGTATCACCAATCCTATTTCTCTACAGTGTTTTTCCTGCTTCTTGTGTGTAAACAATCTGTAGTAATAGTATAGTGGCACCTAACCCTCTTCTGGCAGCCACCCATAGAGATTAGTTCCTCCTTCAAGTCTTGCCTTTTCTCTGGGTGCTGCGTTTAGTCACGCTGGTGATACGTGTGTGAGCTGCCTAGGACATTTCTCACTCCCCATCAGACCTTTATCTCACCATCACCATGTTCTCTGAATACTGCCATCTGATTTTGCCTCAAGATTTGGACAAAGTTGTCTAACCTGGATTATGACTTGACTTTACTGTGAATGCTTATCTGAGTCGGACAAGCAGAATTTGTCCTGTTGTTTGGTCTTGGGATATTACTGAAGACTCGCTCAAGTAGCAGAGAAGCTTTCATGAGGCTGGGGAAGGAGCGTGTCCTTTTGTGCTTCTACTCACCTACCTGGATCTGCTAAAGCCAAATCTTGTCCATTCAGAAGAGAAATTTTGTCATGAATGTCTGGTATTTGGATTGGCAGCCAGTCAGGAATACCTAACTATCCAATGACTTTCCCCACAAGCAAAAGTTAAATTTGCACTTGACATTTTTAAGCACACATTTAAAGTCCAAAACCTAATTTGCTGAGGGAGGTCATTAACATTTTGCTTTGTATTAGGAAATACCCTTTACCAATAAATTTCAATGGGAAAAGCAAAGCTCTGGGTTTGTTCCAAAAGATTCATTCATGAAAAAATTCTGTTGAATGAAAAAGGAAATTTGCATTTTTTTTTAAGACTTAGTATATCTGGTATGAGTATTTTAGTCTAGACTAACTGTACATTTTACAAATTACTATTAATTCAACTGATGTTTGAGATAACAGTATAATAAATACTATAAGAATTATTGGCATGTCTTCAATGTTCCTGTCTGCGTAACGTATCTGGATTCTCTGTAGAAATAAAGCCTGCTGCTAGTTCATGTCGAAGATAAAGTATGTCCATCAATCCCTTTCCCAGGGGAACAGAGAGAACAAGGGCTGGGAGAAGGTGGTTCAGCACACACACTCCTCGTGCAGAGCAAACTTTCATAGTATCTTGCCTCTAACTCATCCCAAGCAGTGGAGCGTGTCATTGCTTTTGCAATAAACCGTACTTCAGGAACAGATAAAAAACAGCTGAAAAACAATTAAAAACATCATTTTATGTAATACTGTCCATCAAACAACTTTACTCAGTCTTTTTGAAGGGCAACTTTTCAGCATGAAAAAAAGCCCGGCAGAAGTGCAAGGAATACAAAGATCAAGGAATATTTATGACCAGTGGAAGCACGGTTGGCCTTTTGCCTTAGAGAAATGGCTTGGTGAGAAGATTTTCTGCTTAAACAAAGCCTTAGTAAAAAAATTTGGACCTAGGCTTGAGGTGATGATGTTTAGCAAAACTGCTCCAAAGGCTTTTTACTGCCCAAAGTGATACTGAACTGAATGAATGCTCTGGGAGCCTGTTGTGCGTCAACCTGCAGCTGTGGAGTTGATCCACCCTACCTTTTGGGAAAAAAACCTGAATCTGTATTGAGGTATGAAATCTTTAGTTCAGGTCTTTTACAAAGATTTGTTCCCAATAGATAAAATCCTGTTTGACGTGTCTCTTGCAGTTCCTTCACTGTTTATTGCATAGTACATCAAGAAGACAAAGCTCTGTCCTCCTCTGGACAGCCATTAGGAACAGATCCACTGACTCAGCTGCTCAAGGGGACAAAACCTAAAGTTTGGTTCTTTATTCCAAACTAACGCACGTAAAACTTCTCTCCTTCCTAGGCCCACAGTCCCATGGAGTGGGTTTCTACACATCACTAAAAACCAAGAGGGAATATAGCAAAACTTAATATCTATGACTGGATTAGCTACTCTATCAGTGTTGCTAGTGTCTTCTTCTGCTGGTAACCACAATTGTTTGTTTTTTTGTTGTTTTTGTTTTTTTTTTTTTTTTTTCACCTAACTGCCTGAGCCATAGCTGTTCCAAACTGATTTCCTATTTCCTTTCCTCATTTAGTCGATCTGATAATGCCACCAGACATTATTTCATCTCCTGAGATGAAAAGGGGAGGATCCAAACCTGGTTTAAATTCACTTTTCTCTGCTCACCCCTTAATCTGTGTCAAGTTATGCTGGATATGCTGTTCCGAGAGACAGCTCAGGCTTCTTTATCTGTCTTAGTAGCACTCCTTTGCTTTTCAAATCAGCAAACAAGAAGCCATGCCTCAAATAAGCCACTTCATTATCTTTTCTTCCGGACCTTTTGTTTTATTTTTTCATAAAATAAAATTGTTTATCACCAATAATAATTAAAATATGTATTTTTCCCTGTAAATCATGAATTGGATGGACAGTTTGTAGTCATTTGTCCCCCATTTCAATGTGGAAATCAATTCTCAGTTATCTACGCATGGCTTGTCTGGATTGCGGATTAACCAGGCTGGGGATGCACTGACCTCCGTTTATTTACTACATGGAAAGTTGACTTCGGACCAGTAGGTTGTATTGATTCAAGCAGAATGTTGCATGAACATCTGTCAAATCCACGGCTCCCTCCAGTTCAGCAGCAGATTATCTGCGTCACGGCTGTGTGAAGGCCTCTCCGATAGCCTCTGCCGGCTCCGGCGGCGGCGTGCAGAGCCAGCCGTCATGGTCGGGCTCCCGAGGGAGCACTGGAGAGAGCAAGGCAGAGAGAGAACACTTCCTTGAATCAAGCTGGGCTTATCTATGCTCTGGGACCTATAGTGGCAGCCTCTCAGCTGTCTGAAGCTGAGAAAACAATTTTTGCTTCTTAAACTACCAGCACAGGAGAGATTTCCAACTTAAAATGAGCTAGTTAGTTACTAATTTAATTTAGTTAGTACTAAATTGGAGTAGACTGAATACACTGCCTGTAGGCAAGGCTGCTGTTTCCAAAAACTGGCCGTGGCTCTAGTCCTATGTGTGTCCCTGCTGATGGTCCCTGCAAAATGGTTTTCCTTTTCACCTTCAGCAGCAAACGTGGACTGCTTGACCATAGTTTGCATTTAAATGGTGAACATGGTGAGTTTAGGCCTTAATGCAGGTCCTTGGTTCAATTTTAAATGTTTAGGTGTTTAAATAATAGACTACGTATTAAAATAAAATCAACGAAAAGGATCTAGTTTGTTTAATTTAATTGAAAAAATATATAGATTTATATCTACCTTGTTATCTTTATCTTTTACTATTCCAAAGAGATTCTGAATGGACGTGCTATTTCACCTTTAACTGTGCTCTTGCAATCTTGTAATTAGTCAAACCAGTAATTTATGTTTGTGTTGAAAGCAAGTGAGAAGTAATTTTAACTCGTGTGTTGCATCCGTGTCTTTGCAGGTCTTTCATTTTCAGGAAGTATCTGCACTAGCAGGTTTTTTTCTTTAATTTTAAATTCTTCAAAACTCGTGAGCTTCTACAGGAAAGCCAGCGCTCTCGGCACCGTGCGGGAGTGCTTGATGCCTTGCAGAACTAAGTCCCAGGGGTTCGATCCTGTACACATTGAAGTCATTGGCCGTGTTCACATTGACTTCAGTGTGGCAATTGGAATCCTGGGGTAGCAGGATTATTTCTCCCAATGAATGACTGGTTCTGGTTTTTAGGATATTTCCCCATTCTACCACGCACATCCAAAAGTTGTTTATTGGTCCGTGTGTGCTTCTGGCAGTCTGTATTCCTAGATGACCTATTTTTGCAAGAATCAAACGCTGACGACAGCAGGAGGGTTTTATTGGTCCTTGCTGGCCTGGTGTGCTGACACCATCGCAGTGAGAGTGCTCACGGTCAGTGACAGCGCAAGTCCTGGCTAAGCAAACTCAGTTCCTGACCACTCTGCGGAAGTTCCTACATCAGGTGCTTAGTAGCAGCGTGTAGTCGAGAGGATGGGCTCATGCAGGCGTGTTTTCTGTTAGCAGAGCGACTCCAAGGCTAACCAGCAAGCACGGCCGGTGTAGCGATGGAAGAGAGGAGCTGTGGTGCAGAGCACGCTAGTACAGGAAGAAGGACACCCTCCTTGTGTCCTATTAACCTGGTACTGAATCACATATAACTCATAGTTTCCTCTGTAGTTTCATCTTACTCAGCTGAAAATGTTAAGGGTGTGACGGATCAGCAGAGGTCAGGTGAGACTGGATAGAAGGGGAGGAGTTGCTTTCATTTGGATTTTCTTTTCCAAAACAAAGTTGGTCACATCTCTAATAGCTAGACTCAGCTGTGTTTTCAGGTAATCTTAATAATAGGTTGGAAGAGTGCTTAGCTTGTTCGATCCATTCAGTAATTAGAGCCAGCGCCAAGGTCATAAAATTGAGTGTGGGGTGAGGTCTTAATGAAGGTAGTAATTTGGCTGCAAGTACACCTCTGTACAGCTTCCTCATGTACGGCTTCCTCTTGAATGGAACAGGGCGAGTGTCAAATAGAGCAAGTGTATGTGTCAGTTGAGGATGAAAAAGAGCATTTAAGTGACCATCAATAAGGTCATTTCAGCCATGCAGGTTGAGGAAAGCAGAACTAGCAATGCTCGGGCTGGATTAGATGATCTCGGATACTCAGGCTTGGACTTGATGGTCTTAAAGGTCTCTTCCAACCTAAATGATTCTATGATTAGTTCTTTTTTAAAGTCTCAAAGTACGGAGAATTTTGCGGTTTTATTGAATATTAAGGCTGATACCTCCAGCAATATTCACATGCTGAGGCAATGTTTGTAATGACTCAGGGAAAGAAGCTGTCCGCTGAAGAACCTAAATGGTTTTTTGAAATCTGAGTATACTTAAGTATAGGCTTGTTCTTTTCATTAGGCGTGAAATGACCACATATGATGAGACTCCACTTATACAGCAGTAAAAAGATTACTTATTTTTGTTTTCTACCATACAATCTGAAATCTGTGACCTACAACAGTATGTTGTTTACAAGGATTGAGAAACGGATAAAACAAATAACTAGAAGAAATGTATATATAAAATAACTATACTAAATATGATGACAACATTTTTCCTCATTAAGTTCCTAAACCAGAAGTCGCTAGAACCTGGGAAAATATTCTGGAGGGCAAACCATGTGAGCTCATGCTGTTCCTAAGCCATGGGCCATTGTCGGATACTGGGCTAGTATCCAGCCTTTGATTGGATCTAGGAAGGTTGTCTTCTGCACTCAGCATGTTGCCCGTCTTCTTTGAACACCACAAGCAGCTGCATCAGATTAGAAGAATAGACAGTGGTTGTCCCAGACTGTCCCAAAAATATTTAATAAAAATTTGCCAGGTAAACATTGTATGAGGACATGAGTAATGCAAGAACAGAGGGTGAAAATTCAAGGAAACGCAGAAATTATTAGTAATAGAAAATATGTATTTCCCAAGATCTAGAATGTAGTAAGAAAGTAAGTTCTCCAGGGATGAATGCCATTTAGTTTCAAAAGCAGACCGAGTAGGAGGTTGGAAAATACTGAGAAAGAAATGCTTTCACATTTTCATCTGCTGACCTACTAACCTCTTCTTTACAACATCTATTACAAGAAGTGCTTTGCAAATAATTTGGGGGTTTTGTTACAGCAGAAATCGTTCTGCTCAGATGCTGACTTCTCTGTTTTCCAAGCAGAGATATGCCAGGACATCAGCAGAGTCATAGAGATTACCCAATATTTACCTGCTTAAGTGTTGGCAGTAACTGCTGGCAAAGGGGAAACACCTTTTTTGGCCATGTAGGCTACTTTCATCATATCTACCAGATAGGGAGTAGCTATAGAGGTGTAGAACAGCTATAGAGATCCAGAAACAAGGACCCTGAGGCCTTCAGCTTAAGCTCCAGTTCTACACTCACGCCTATGTTAATCTGGAGTAGATCCCATTACATTGATCTAATTTTAAACAAGTTTACCCAAAATTTAAGTACTGGATGTACTATGGAGTTGTGCTGCATTCTCTGCTATACTAAATGGATATCTTAATTTTGGTGGAATCAGAACACTTTCCAGTGGATGAAGACAGGAAAATAGGAACTGGATCCAGAGCTTTTCACCTCCAAGTTATAAAACACACCAAAAAAGATGTTCTACTGACTTGCCAGTGATAAGTGTTCTCCACATTGAAGTGGCAGCTTGTACCATCACAGTGGCATCAAGCTGACTTACCTCTCCTTCCAGCTGGCGGTTCCTTCCAGAAGAAGACTGAAGAAGCAATCCAGGCAAGCTTTCCCTCTATCTGGGGTGTGTATTACACGGCTAGGGGACTGCAGTCACGCTGCAGGTGCCGAATCGAGTTATAGACACGCAAACCCCAAGGAAGATCGCAGCTGAACACTGCTAAAATGCTATTTCAAAATTTTGCCTCCTGTTAATCTTTTTGCTGGCGTGATTACATAGCTTGGAAGAGCTGAGAAAGGCCATAAGCTTCATAGTTATGAGAAACTGCAAAACAGCTGGAAATAAACAGTGGAAAGGGAAGCACTTTGTTGCCACGTCTGTCTTCAGTTGCAAGCGATGCTAACTTCATGGCTCTGGTGCTGCCATCATTTTGACTATCTGATTCATGCGTGTGGAACCTTGGGAGCCCTGGAACGCTCTTTTATACCTATTTCATAACTGCCTGGAGTTCCTTGTTAAGTCCTCTGCCTGTGAGCGGTTACAAAGCTGTTCTGCTTCTCTTAACATTTCAGAGGAGAAAGAATTTAGCATTTTTCCATTCCAGACTATAACAGTGGCCAAGACGCATGTCTTGCGCCCTACCTGTTAATGGGGCGTTATCACAGGGTGCGAGAATTAAAAGTGTCCCCTGCTAACCACAACAGCTTCTTTTCTAAACGCCCTGAGCACCTCTCCTTCCCCCCGCCTCTCCCCGGCGCAGCAGCAGACCTCGCCGGCGGCTGGGACTGGCCGGGAGGGAGTGGGAGAGACAGGGCAGTGCCGCGCAGCGTGGCGATGCAAGGTGGTGCAGGAAAGACTACTGTTGCTGGTCTGGTGGATACCGTGGCCCTGTGGCAATATAATGTTCATACATAATTCAGAAATGTGATACATTAGCACTGCTTGTGCCGTTTCTACTTAGGGCTGTGATACTGTAGGGATGCTGCGTGTAGCTTCTTGTTAGTTTATACATGGAAACACGATATAGCAACAGAAAACCCATCGGTGTTTCCTACCATCATTGGTGAAGGCACCCAAAAAAGGGAAAATATGCTTTAAGTGAGAAAAAAAGACCAGCGAGTGACTGAACCATTGACCACCACACACAAATGCTTCAAGGGCAGCTGTCTCCTGGCCTGGACTGTGCGCGCACGGGGCTCTGACCCGAGGTGTGGAGCTGGTGGAGCATTTGCCTTGAACTGCCGGTGCAGGTGGCAATGTGTGGGTGGGAGAAGGGATGTCAGTGTTTATTTTTTTTTCCCAGTGCTGAAAAACGGAGGGTTGGGCTGACTGCTTCACCTCTTCAGCGTGCAGCGAGCCGTTGCGGCACTGACACAGCTCCACCTTTCACTCCTGTGGCTGCAAACCCTATAGTCATGCAAGTCTGCATATATTATTCCTCTAGCTAACAACTTACAAAGTTTCAGCTACTTTTTGTCACCCCATTTTTCATTTTGGTCTGCTTGTAAGGGTGGCTGGAAAATTATCTGCTGCTTCGATTTCCTTATGCTGTTGCTGGAATTGTTAACTAAGTTTCTTGTGGGGAATGTAATGAAAATACACTATAATAGTAATACGTTTCTGACATGATTCTGGTTACCGGTGGAAATGTTTAATGATCTTTTTGTATACATACAGTAATTGCTTCCTCTGTATCACAATAATAGGTTGCAATACAATTACACTCTTGTTCTTCTTCATATGAGAAATGGGCACGAGTGGAACAGAATCAGAACAGCAGAATGTTGTTCATATCTTTTCAGTATTCATCTACTCACTTGAGACTCTGCAGTCTTTTGAATAACACTAGACTTTTATAATCAAAACGATTGTGCAGCCTTAAGATAAACAATTCATAAGATAGCTAAAGTTCATTTTCATAACAAAACTAGGCATTAAGGCGTTATTCCTAAGGCTTTCCCTAAAGGTAAAGACTCCAAGGAATGTAATACATTGCAGATAAATCCTCCTAATATAAAGCAATATATTCTCAGTTACACAGAGATGAGCAACACTCACTTTTCTCTAATAAACTTCTGCTGGAACCTGGCTGCTGCTGAAAAAGCCTGTTTCATTGAACAAAGGAGTCCCTGTCTTGTGAGAGCTCATTACCCATATGATAATACTATTCATTTCCCTTGCACAATTCATCGGAGGGGCAGCGGGCTGCTTGCAAACATCTAATGAGGTCTTGCATCATCCCTGAGCAGCAATTGCTATTTTACCCATTTTACAGTTATGGAAGTTGGGCAGAGGTGCTGCAGCCAGTGGCCCAGAGCCACCTGTTCTATCCCCTCCCCAACGAGGAACAGACCCTGGATGCCTTTACTCCCAGCTCTCTGTTCTAAGCTGTAAGCCATGACCTCTTGCAGAAGTTAATTAAAAACTAAGAAAGTACTTTGACAAGCTTTCAAAAACTTTATTGGTATAGCACATTTCTGCTGGGATCAGAGTCAAGTTTCTAGTGCAGCTGTAATTCTTGTCTGCATTGCTTAAGCTTTTTTGAACCAATCAGAAGGGTAAAGACATGCCTGTGTTCCCGATACATCACAAAGTTCACCACAGTTCCTTGCACTGGTGTTTTCGTTGGCACCCTGACGCCGTTTATCATGGGCATGTAAAAGTGCAAAACCCTGAAGTCAGTGAGACAGCTTCTTCCAGTCGCATGGATGCAGGCAAAGATTGCTGCTGCCTGCCTGCGCTGTTTTGCATATGCAGATGGGGAACTGGTGTAGTTTTGGTTATTTGTGGTTGATTTGTTTGCTCTAAGATTATTTTGTTTCTTGCAACCTACTTTTAAGAATAGAGAAAGCCCATAGAAGAAATTTCCTGTGTAATTTGTTAGAATTCATTGCAGTTCAGCCGCCAAAACAGCATGAGTGCCCTTGCGTTTGGAGTGATGCTAAATCATAAACCTTTAGCTTACACATTTGGATAGGGGGTGGAAAGAGTTAATCTGCAGGGCAAGCTCCCTTGCCAGCTTTAGAAAAAGCAAGTTATGCATGTTGGCGAGAAGTGACAAAATCACTGAGGAAGTGGATCTTCTGAAAGGAAATGTGACATTTTCAGCAAAATCCCACTAAACCTTCTCCTCATGGCGTCATGTCTGGGGAAGATGATCCTGTGTCCAGACACGGGGCAGCAGGGTTTGCACCGAGAGGCCTGGCGCTGCTCACCCGCAGGGAGGTGCAATCCCCACCTCTGATCAACCTAGGTGAAAAATGTTTGAAAGAGGATCTCAGGTTAGAGAGGAGGGGTTGGGATACCAGTTAGATGATGTGCTCCAACATCAAATTACTTGGCGTGATGTTTGCTAGAGTGACCCCATTTAATTTGCATTTTTGGGCAGCTATAACTTGTACTCCAGCATAGCCACTCGCAGAACCCTGTGCCATGCTTCAGGAGAGTACATTCGATATTGCCAAGAAGCCGATACTTTCATGAATTTCACCTCTTCTCTAATAAAACTACAGCTGCTTAGTCATTCTAAGGCATATTCAGAGCAAGGATTCAGAGCAAGGATTTTAAAGAGCACTTTTTGAGTTTGGGGAATAGCTGAAGACTGAATGGGGCGCATTTTCTTAGCACATACATTTTTAAAAAGCCAGCAGCAATCAGCTAAAAAAGGCAGAAAGTAAGTTAAACTATAACCTTACAGATAACCTGATGGCCGGAGAACCCTTAGCTACTAAACTTTTCCCCTTGCAGCTTTCAAGGCAAGCATCGTGCAAACCGTGAGGCTTTCACACCGCGCCGGCCACTGCCAGGAGCCATCGCCACGCTACGCGTGGGCCGTGACGGCGCGCTCTGCAGAGCCCCACGGGAGCGCCGAGCTACACGTCGCTCTGTCAGCATAGCACCTGAGCAATGTGGCAGCGTCTAATTCTCTTAGACTGAATCAATCAACAATGCTGCCAGCTATTGGCAATGATAAATCTCTCCACGTATACGCCCTCTTTGGCTTCCGCCTGTGATTTAGCACCTTGGCGGCTGCTGCAGGACTGTCTGCTTTCAATCACTTGGCTCTGTGCCCTGTCTTCCAGAGTATCAATAAATCAGGAAGCTTTCCACTAGTTTCTCAGGATCTGACTGTGAGATGCCAGGCTTAACTCATTAGAGCTGGGCTTGAGGGATGTTCGTTACCTTGTGGGAGCAACACCTCCATTCATAATGTCGCCCCATGCTGCCTCTGTTTGGCATAGTGACTGCTTTCTTCAACAAAGTTCTCACCTTCTCTTACCTCTTTCCGAAGGTGTTTTCTTCTGCTTGGCTGCCTAGGGTAGACAGAGAGCGATACTCTTCACTTCAGCCTGTTTATACAGAGGCTAAGCTTGGACTCATTAATTTAATAGGCTTCATCGCCAACTTTGTCATCTCTCACAGCTTTTATCCTTACTTGTTTTTTTTCCAGGAATAGCTAATAAAAAGTATCAGTTTAATAAAAGTCATGACATCTTCCTACACGCCTTGGTTCCTCTGATCTTTGTAGCCTCATGGCAGCATGAATGTTGCTATGACTGGCGTTTTTACCATACTTTTGGATAACCTTGCTCAAGCAGGATTAGTAACAAAGTACTAGTATTGCTGATGCTGGTGGAGCTTCGCTTCAGTGAGGCCAGTGAGATTTCAGAAAATCCTCCGTGTAGGTATAGCCTATGGGAGCAATTTAGCCTTCATTAAACAGGGGGGCTGAAAGCCTTGGTGATGTCATATGTGATGTGAGTGGCTGCTTGTGCCATCGTCCTCACAACACTCTGCTGATGGCTTTCAGTCCTGCCCTCCAGCCCGGCTGTTCTTCCCGCGCAGGGCCCTCTGCTACTCAGTCTTTTGCTGTGATGTATTATTTTACAGCTTTAAGCTGCTCCTTTGATTTTCTCTTTAAAACATTGACATTTTGACTTCAACCCCAGGGAAATTCTACCACAGTTTAGACCAACAGATGCGGGGAAGGATGGATACTCACATGTGTCTGGCCTTGCCCTGCCTCCTGGCACGTAGCATCGGTCAGAGCTGGGGAAGGAGGCAACGCTGTGCTCCCAAATTAGGACCCAAAGTACTTTGTTTCCGTTCCGCTCTGGTATAAAGGACGAGGTAGGTCAGTGAGGAAGGATGAATCATGCCATGTGTCCCTTACATATTCAAACCGAGTTCTTTGTATAGAGGCACATGCCATTTCCTGGTGAGAGCTACTGGGGGCTGGGGCTCCGACGCAGATAGTTTCCACCACTCAATGCACAGAACTTGCCTTAACCACAGGGTAGCTTGACTCCAGTAGTGGTTTTATGCATTCCCCCGGTCGAGGGAGAAGAAAGATGGTTGCCTGGTCCAGGTGCACACGCAGAACTGAGCTAGTCCAGCTTTCAGTCCCAATTATCTCATAACCTCTTTTTTTTCTGACCTAGAGCAAGTGACCTGAAATCCTGTTTCCCTGGCTGCACTTAACCCACATCTGCTGATTTCTGCCCGGGAAAGGCCTGAGCACCGCACCTGGTCTTAACTGAACCACAGCCTCCTCCCAGTGATGCTGGTACAGATCAGCAGTGAACTGGAACCCTAAACCAAATATCATTCTGGTGTCTGTGCCTTATCAATCAGAAGCACGTAAACAAACACCCTAATTTGGGGGAATTTTTGTAAGAATAAATGCTGATATAAAGCACTTGACAGTATGGTGAGGTCTCATGGGGTCTGTTCGTTCCCTTTATCTCTGGGATATACAGTTTAGCTGACATGTTTATTGATTTCCTTTCCTACGTGTAGCTTTACCACTAAAACACTGACTGGGTCAGGAATGCAAGAAAACAAAAAAAGAATAAAATCCTCAGTTCTGCCATTATCTTCCAAACAATGCTGAACCTTGAAAGTGAGGGCAAAGTCTCAGCTAACGTTCGCTGTCTGCAGTAGAGACCCAGCGCTGAGCCACCCACCCTCGGCTCCCTTTTGAGCACAGCTGTCCAGATTGAGGTTTGGTTGGAGGAAGCTGAACTGTGCCATTGCATCCCCTCCCTGTATTGCTGAGCTCCTTTGGTGTAAGGGAATCTGGGGTAAGTGCCTCTGGTGATGGTGGCTGCGCTTTGCCAGGGGTCCCACAGGGACGTGCGTGCAGCCCGAAGGGCTCAGAGGTGGCTCATCGCGCTTCTCCAGCAGTAGTTCCTTCAAAAGGAGGAAACACCCTGAAGACGGTCATATGTGTCTGAGTAGGGGAGATAGAGATAGGGAAACAATGAGATGACCATGGCCAGTTCTGCCCAGCGCGTGGTTAGCTAACGCGATGACCAGCCTGGGTCCTGCGCTGGCCATCAGGGGAGGGCTAAAGTGAGCCCCCGGGCCTTGCCCAGGCTGGGGGATGGGCGTGGGAGCAGGGCGGCCTTCAGATGTTTTCCCCTGTAAGTCCCATGTCAGGTGGCAGCTGGAAAGCAGGACCTGCTCCCGAACACCATCAGCATTCTTCTTAAGAGCTTTTTTCCCTGTTAATTGCTTTGTAACCTGTTATGATTAGACAGTAATGATTCCTGGGTCTAATGATCGGAAGTACTCATTAGCACATGGGCAAGGGAGCAGTTCCCCAGAGCGCAGACGTTTACCAAAAGGGAATACATGAGACATGTGAGTTTCCAAAACAGGAAACCAAAATTTTAAGATATAATATAGCAGCATATTCTCCAATGCCATCATCTGCCACCGTCTGCAGGAGGACACAAAGGGAATCAAGTCTGCATAATACAAACTCATGTAATTATAACAATATCAACCTGATTTTAACCACTTGGTTTGGAAACAATTGCCCCCAAATATTAGTCTTTGACTGTAGAAAAGAAATACTCGTGGGAGAAGCTTTCATTTAGATAGCAAATTAGAAGCATAAATTAAAAAAGAAAAGCAAGTTCACTTTGAAAGTAGCTACCCTTGGCGTAATACAGCGGACGCGAGTGAGCTCTGCTCCGTGACTAGGGATGCTGGGTGCTGCAGCCAGCTACGTGAGCATCATATTATAGCAGCATCATCTGTGTGGATGAGGTGAGGCCGTTCACCTACTTACGGAGGCAATCTGGGAACTCGGTGTAATCTTTTGCCAGTGGTTTGCCTTTGTACCTAAGCAGAAAGATCTACATGGTCTAAATACCCTGAAATTCATAATAAAAAAAAAAAAAAGG
>KL278821.1:929-14013 GCA_000699545.1 Podiceps cristatus | reverse complement strand
CTTTCCATTCCTACAAAGGAAAGTAGGAAAGATAACATTTACACTAAGTTGCCGGTCTTTGTGAATCCAGATTTGGTATGTGTCATAGTTCTTCCTATCAAGATTTTGGCAAAACAGGCATAATAAGCAGAAATCATTAGGTCTTCCAGAAAAAAACAAAACAAAACAAAACAAAAGTCTTCTAGCACTCGATATGAGAAGAAAAATCCATATTCAGTATGATTCACACTCACCATGTTTTCTTTGATTTGTGTTTTTTATGGCTTTGGTTTGAAATGGGACCCTTATATTCTAATTCAGATATTCCATGACAAAATATAGATATAATAATAATTGTAATTTAAAGTGTTATTTCTACCTTATTTTTATCCTAGGTTAATTTTCTTTCTAAAGACAGAATATAGTCCTGTCATGAGCTTCTCATTCTAGAAAAACGAAAAAAAGCTTTAATAATGTTATATATTTTTTCCCTTTAATCTTCCTTGGAAGCTATGGCTGTGTACCTTTACCACAGCAGTGGATAAAGGCAGTCCTCCTTTCACTCTGAAGAGTACTTAGAGTCCTTGTATTACATCAATGGTTACTAGGAGTGAAATGAGTATAAAATCTTGCAAAGAGGAGACACTTCAAGAGAAAGAATCTCTTCCTCAGTGGAGACTGTGGGTCACCATATATGACAAATTAGATATGAGTTTGCAGTGTAATATGTCAGAAAAAAAGTCAGTGCAATTCAGCAAAGGTAACAAGTCATGGAGGATGAAGACAGTTGCCATTCTATACAGCTCCTATGGTATCACACCCAAACATGTCATTCTATTTCACGAACCTTGGCATCAGAAAAGTTGTCGATATAAAGGTTTGAGAAGATAATTTGTGTTGAAAGACTAAATATTTTAAGTAAAAAAAAAGGTAACTAGAAAGTCATAGGTGGGTGAAAGAAATAATTATTCACTGATAACTTCCTACATATACCTGAAGAATGGAAATGGCTGGTGGGATTAACTATTTGTTGTGCTATTGGAGACTGGCAATGGCAGAACATGTAACAAGTCTGTTTAATTAAAATGCACATTGATCAATGATAATATATGAATGTTTTTAGTAATCTTTAGTATATCATTACATCTCATTTTAAAGAATGAAAATGGGGAGGAAAAGAAATGGTAACATAGTTGGTTAATGTCAGTGGGCAGCTGAGCCTGACGCAGCTGCTCGCTCGCTCCTCCACAGTGGAACGAGGGAGAGAATTGGAAGGTAAAAGTGCGAAAAACTAATGGGTTGAGACAAAGACAGTTTAAGAGGTAAAGCAAAGCTGTGCACACGAACAAAGCAAAAGAAGGAATTTATTCACTACTTCCCATTGGCAGGCAGGTGTTCAGCCATCTCCAAGAAAGCAGGACTCCATCACACATAATGGTTAGTTGGTAAAACAAATGCTGTAATTCCAGACATCCCAGTTCTTCCTTCTTATTCCCTGCAGCTTTTATTACTGAGCATGATGTCATATGGTATGGGACATCCCTTTGGTCAGTTGAGGTCAGCCGTTTCACCTGTGTCCCCTCCCAGCACCTCCATCCCACTTGCTGGTGGTGTGAAACAGAAAAGGCCTTGATGCTGTGCAAACACTGCTTAGCAAGAGCTGAAACACTGTTATCTTAAACACTGTTTTGGTCACAGATCCAAAACACTGCACCATATGAGGTGCTATGAAGAACATTAACTTCATCTCAGCCAAAATCAATACAGATAAAAAACAATGTAAAGATTTGTTTTGAGTGACAGGGAAGTTAATTCCATGTGAAGGAAGTTAAATGGAGTTGCTTGAATAAAAGACACTTGAATTGGACCAAGTCGAAAGCATAGCACTTTTTAAACTAAATCTCAGTTAGCAAAGATGAGTAATTCTGTTGGGATTATATGTAATCTGTACTGTTCTCTGTCTCTCTGTCGGTTGATGTACAGATTCCCCATCCAGCTGTGAGAAGCACGCTTTTTATTCTATGGAAGTCCAGCTGACACAGCTGGCACAGGCTGAGTTACAACCTCGAGGAAGCAAGCTTATGAGTCCTCTCGGGGACTACTTGCAGAGGGGTTGTGCACTGGATGATTTCTGTCTGGGAAGTAGAACGAATAACCAGATAGACAATTTCCTGTCACAGTTTATCCAAAATAGGCTGGAGAGAATAACCATGCCTAGTTATGATGACAGACTAGAAGTACAAACAGGTCTTCTGCACTGCTAACTGCAACGAATGAATTTTTCATTGTATGACAGTGTCCAACAACAATAAATTTGCCATTCAGAGTTGGTCTGTGAGGATATGAAGAATCTTTTCCTGGCCCTGTTACCAATTTCAAGTCATAGAGAGTTAAGAAGTCAAAAAATGTGGCAGGGCTGCGTTGCCATACAGGATTATAAGCATCATAATAAAAGAAGGCATAGAAATGTTGCTGAGTGATGACATATTCCCCTGAAGTACAGCCTAGTTTATCATCCAGGTTGAAGCAAATAAAACCATGTATTTCATTCAATTAAGAATACATTAAGGAAGACAGGTAGAAGAAAACTATGGGCAGGGTAAGTAAATAGGTTTATGCAGAATTTAGTGAAAGAAACATCTCAAAAAGTTGCTTGCAATGATAAATACTGATCATTTATAGAAAAAAGTCAGTGTGCATTCTATTTAAATATTTCCCTGAGAAAGTACATACAAACCTTTTTCATCAACCTATGGTTTTGTTTGTGAAATCAAATAAATTTCCATAAGCAAGTTTGATTACTTACATTAATAGTCATAAAAAGATGTTAGTAACAGGTAGTTAGACATTATATATATATTTCACAAATGAGTTTGAGTTTATACAAATATGGGTTTTTTACTGGTATGTAATTTGATTTTCTAGGCATCATAAGAAATCTGCAAAGTTATTTAGGAAATATATCAGTAAGATATTATGTCTTTTAAAAAGTCGGTCTGCAGCCAAAGAAAAATACACACAGGTAGTTGGTACATAGATGAACAGGTTGTCTAAGATCTAGAGATTACTTAAGAAAATACATAATGAAGGGACATAACTGGTTTTCAAATTAAAGTGAACTCTTTTGTGGAAAAATCAATTAACCTTGTAAAGGGATCCCAGTTTAATCATGTATATAATTATTAAAGTTGAGCATAACTAGTAGCATGGGTAGAGCTGCCCCCAGTTTGGGTACATAATGCTGTAGCAAACCCCAGTGAGCTGTGCAGGTGCTCTTTTCTTAAGAAACATCTATGTCAAATTGGTCACTGATGGCCTTAATTTTATTGCTGATTACATTAGCATTGGTTTATTATCATTAAAGGGAACTGTGTGAATCTAGTCTAAGGACTGTAGTCATGTTTGGTCTGAGAACCTTTGACAACTGTATATTAAGATAGATACAACAACTGATGAATAATATGGGCAGCCTAGACTGTCATTTGGCTGCAGCAAAACCATGCTATTAATTAGTTTGAATTTTTATTTTCAATTGTGGGAGGCATAATATATGCAGATAGCGTGCAGTTTCCCTGAAACATTGTTAGGCAAACTGCATGATTCAACAATTGTCTTCAACAAATTGTCTTCAACAATTCACAGAATCATAGAATGTTTTGGGTTGGAAGGGACTGCTAGCGGTCATCTAGTCCAACCCCCCTGCACTGAGCAGGGACACCAGTAGCTGCTGGTAGCTTTATGATTTCAGTCCTCAATTACTCTTTAAAAAGGACTGCCAATTATGTTGAATTTAATAAAATTGTGGGGTAGATTTTGTAAGGTTTCATTTTATTGAACTTTTTAATGGTGCCTTATTACAGCTTATTTTCACTGTCATATAGGGACTGCAATTCTGCCCTTATCGTCCTACTGCACATAACTTCCCTCATGTTATTTCTTTGATGATTCACATTTAGTTATAATACATACAAACTTTCCACTTGTCCTTTTCAGATCCAGTCAGTGGATTAAAGCAAAAAATTGTGCTATATTAAAGTAGATGAACCCCTTTTGAGACCTTAAAGGTATAATGAGAATAACAGAGAAGAAAACTGTGAATCAAATAAAAAAAAAAAAACATCCCAAAATTCAGTTGTAGGTAGGGAAGAAAGGCATCAGAATAAGTCTAAGGAGACCTCTGTCCAGTTTTGCTGCAGTGTCTCTAGTCACAGAGACATTAACTTCAGCTGGGATTCACCTCATCTCATCTAATCTCCTCTACCTTCAGCTGTCTAAAACAGTTCTCTAAACCTAAGTTCTCTCAGTTTAAGCTCTGTACAAGAGACTGATACCTCTAGCGAAATGTTCATCCCACCTGTATTCATGTTGTCTCTACAACTGCAAAATAGGGAAAGCAATACTTAATATTTGCAACTGTTTCCTATTTTGTTCACAACAGTGACGATTGCACTAAAAAACCAAATAAGCAAACAAAACCTATTGACCTTTCTGGATCAGACTAATGTTTATGCTACTGTAAAATAAAAACATACATAAAGCGCATCGTATAAATGTCCCCAATATAAATCAGGCATCATGGACACTATTATGATACAAATAAAGAAATATCTTCTATCCTGTAATTCACCCGACTTTTTTATTTGGATAAAATAGAAATATCTATCCATTGAAACAACATACAATGAAAGTGATGTGTAGCACAGGAGTAATGCAGAAATGGTTTTTGAAACTCTGAGAAGGGAGGTTGTCATGGAAACAGCTGGCTTGGAAATCTTTTGGTTGCTACAATTTTATTTAGCTGCTGCTTAGTTTTTATGTTATTTTAATAAATTAATCTTCCTGAAGTCATTCATGATTTTATTTTTCTCAAAGATGCTGCATTAAGAACTGTTCAGATGCAAGGCAATGACTAATGGCGTATTCATCTATTCTGAAACATACAAAAGTGAAAACTTCCATTTTACTCCTACACACTTCTAGCTGAAAGATTAAAAGAGAAAGGTGAGTAAAAGAGTTAGTCACTCTCTCCATAAAAAGTTATCATGGTGTTCTAGACAATGTTTTATCTAGAATGAGCTAAAGGAAGAAGAAAACACATATAAAAAGTCCCCCAAAATTTGAAATGCCTAAATTATCTATTCTATATGAATGTAACGTGAACTGAAAAAAATCGACTAATAGCCTCATCTATAAAAGTTAAAAAAAAAGAAAAATAAATGCTTAAAAATAAAAAAAAGTAAACAAAATAAGTACCAGGTTAATTGGAAAAGGAACACAAATATTTGGGTGACAAAGTAAAAACAAATGCTTGCTAACTAGCCTGCCTGCAAGAAACAGAAGTTTAATTAGTATGTTTGAGCATACCTGCAACAAATAAGAGTTTCTAAATTTTAATTATCATCAAACAAAAGAAGTGTTAAATACCATCCAGAGAAGAATAGAAATGGCAACGAGTGGCACATCTTCAGAAAACAATCTGAAGCAACGAATATAAAACAAAACAAAACAAAATTAAGTATTTCAATGAGCAATATAAATGGTCAAAATGGCAAGAACCATGAGCGACAAATAAAAACAACCTGAAAACTGATCCACATAAAGGAAGGAGAATATACAATGAAGCTACAAGGCAGTAAAATATACAGGCAATAAATCTATGGGGTTTGAAAGCCTGTACGTTATGTTTTGGAACAAGATCAGACCTAACGCTCTCCACTGACTTTTTTTTCCTGCTAAAAATGCAGATTCACTGATAAAGAAAATGTTTTGTGGACCCATTAATCTTAACAAATCTTCAAGCACAGCAGAGGTTCAAATATGGTGCCTTAGGGCTTCCTTGTCAGTTATCTGCCCTTCAGTTTTCTTTACAGACTTTGTGAAGAATTACATTCACTCTGTATTGAGCCAACACCATATTAGCTCCAATATCACATATTAAATTAAATATCATATAGTAGCTGTGTATATATCATCACTGAAATTTCCTCTGCCATTCATTCTGTTGATGAAGATGGCATTATGATGCACTTTTATTACACTGAGTTTGGAATACAAATTAATCAATACTGATCAATTCTTATGTTTCTGATGAAAAAGATCACATGGGGACAGTAAGTGATGGAAAGAGACATACTGCTAGTGCCTGCCATGGTTTCCTTAGTGCTTTTAGTTCTGGCTGGAGGTTTTCTCTGCTCCATTAAAAGGGGCAGGAGTTTCTTCCTACAGAATTGATGGAAAACATCTTTCCAGAAGGTATTATTTACAATGCAAGATTTCTTGCTGGGTTGGAACATGGATTTCAGTCTGTCTTTGCTTTTCCAGTGCCATCTTCCAGGCATATCTGCCATAGGCACAGCACTTGCCTCTGTCAAAGTACCGAGCAGAAGTTTTCCACTGCGCTTATATGGCTTATTTTTATGGTGCTTTCACCATATTTCAAAAATCTTAAAGAGGTTCCTCTTGTTAATTATATCACTGGCTAATATGGATTTAAATAGTTTAGAACTTTCTTGCTACAAACTTTGTCCTTAGGTGCAAGACATACTTGAGAAGGTGAAAATACTGAAGGTTGCTATTTCTACATTTATTTTATTAAATCTGCTGATCCCCAGACTGGTGCTTGTGGGTGTGTGGTGGGTTCACCTTGTATGACTGCCAGACCCCCACGCAGCTGCTTTCTCACCCCCCCTCTTCAACAGGACAGGGGGAGAACAGAAGATGAAAAACCTCGTGAGTTGACATAGACAGGGAGATCACTGACGAGTGAACATCATGGACAAAACAGACTTAACTTGGAGAAAATTAATTTAATTTAATGCCAATTAAAAATAGAGGAGGATAGTGACAAAGACAAAAACTAAAACATCTTCCACCTACACCCCCCCTCTTTTTCCCAGTCTCAAATTCATTCTTTTATTCCTGACTCATCCTTCTCCTCCCACCAAATGGCACAGGGGAATGGGAAATGGGAGACTGCAGTCAATCCTAACAGCTCCTCTCTGGGCTGTTCCTTCTCTCTCACACTTTCCCTGCTCTGCTGTGTGTCTTTCCCACAGGCTGCAGCCCTTCAGGATAAACCTGCTCCAGCATGGGTCCTCTCCAGGGCTGCAACCCTTCAGGAAAAGACAGATCCTGCATGGGCTTCCACTCCACAGGCCCTGGAGCATGTCAGGAGCCTGCTCCAGCATGGGGTCTCTGTAGGCTGCAGCTTCCTTCAGGGTACCTCCGTCTGCTCTGGCGTGGGATCCTCCACAGGCTGTAGCATGGGTATCTGCTCCACTGTGCTCCTCCATGGGCTGCACAGGGACATCCTGGCTCACCGTGATCTCTCCAAGGGGATGCAGAGGAACCTCTGGTCTGGCGCCTGGAGCACCTCCTCCCCCTCCTCCTTCTCTGACCTCGGTGTCTGTAGGATGGTTTCTCACAGAGGCCCCTGCAGCCCCTGCCAGCACCTTGCTATGAACACCCAATACACTTTGCACAAGCAAATCCTCTAAACCATTCTGTCCTAGATATCTAAAACATGACTAGCGAATTTGATGTGCCTCAGTTTTTCGTTCTAGCTTTTTCAGTGTGAGTCTAATGGTAAGTTCCAAAGTTGTGACCCTTCCTCCATGAAGACTGGAAATATGCCTGTGCACAAGAAACTCACGTGCCAGGAGATGTTGGTCACACAGTGCCAATGTTGTCCAGTCTGTTTGCAATGGTCCATATATTGAGTGGGAGGCAGAGATCATTTTCTAGAACCTACTCTTTTAGGAAGGTATAGATATAGAAATATATACGTTCTAGAAAGGCATACATATATAGATAGAGGTATATAGATAGATGCTGCTCAGATGGTTTATTCTATGCCTCTGAAAAAAAAAAAAAAAAAACAAAAAAACAAACTCTTATAAAAGGATGCAGTCTTAGCATTAAAAAAAAAATCCCTTGAAGAAATTCACTGTTGATAATCATACACCATAATCAACCAATACTCTTCATCAGTTAAATGGAAATACTATCATGTAAAATGCTAAAGTTCAAATATAATACGTGTAAAATCTCCTGTATAAGGTCATCAGAATATACCAAAAGCCATACTAGTAGTAATCACTCACCCAAGCTATATTACTATAAAATTACTTTCCTGTTAAACAACTTCAAAACATGGTTACAGTGTTTGCCTGAAAGCCATGTATGTGTTCTACACACAGAGAAAAGGAACTATGTAATGATGTCATACAATATCTAAAGACATTTTCCAATTCCATTTTATCCATTTTGTTACTCTTTGTCCCATTTCTTATCTTGAGATGCCAAATAAATTCTACTGTATCACAAAAGCAGAGTCCCACAGGTGTCCATGGCTTAAAGTAACCTATACCATTTGATGGATGCAGTTCTTATGTTGTCATACAAAATTAGACTATAGCAGATGGAAATTTAAAAAAAGTGCAAACCGAAAAATCTGCTAACAACCAAACTCAAATGCGTACAAGGCAAGAGTTTTCCCTAGTTATGTATTTTTAAAAGTTAAGACTAGTTATATCACGTTTCCAGCAATGCTGAGATATATTTATGTGAATTAATGATCTGTATGATTAAATGACTTCATTTCATCCTATTTAGTGACAGTAT
Organism: Podiceps cristatus; assembly: GCA_000699545.1. Taxonomy (NCBI): domain Eukaryota; kingdom Metazoa; phylum Chordata; class Aves; order Podicipediformes; family Podicipedidae; genus Podiceps; species Podiceps cristatus. The sequence continues at coordinate 5,412 of KL278821.1, read as the reverse complement.
CTTATCAACAGCAGGATGAAGTACTGGAATAATTTCTAAGAAATATCTCAGCTGTACCATAAAGAATTTTAATGAATTCTTTTTAAAGCTGCTGAAAGGAGATTTGTCAGATGAAAATAATAATTTTAGTGTTAAAACTGACAACATATTAAGACAATGAACTACCTGACAGTAACTAATAAACAAACCATAGGGTGCATTTTCATAAAATTAGCACATATATGTTTAATGTGTTTATTTTAGATTTGCTAAATACATATAGTTCTTCTGATTTATTAACAAGGAAGAGTAATCCTGCTTCTCAAGGATGGAGGAACATCTGAAAACAAAAACTAAAAAGGTCATTTTTTTGTCATTTTAACTGACGGTGTACAATACAGAAGCATCCAGGGTAGATCTGGGTAGCTGTCTAGAGAGAGAAGGCATACCTAAACTGGCACCAAGGATCCAGGTTGAGGTTAGAGTTAGAATTCAGATTTGGATGAGCAGAAGCCAGTGATCAGAAAACTCAGCTCAAAACTTTCTGCTATCACCGTTGTTCATGTTAGTTCATATTAGCAGAACCAATTCTTTGACTAACTTGTGGTATTAAATATTGTGTAAAAATTCACTCTGGAGCAAAGTAGAATTTACAGCAGATTTCCTTAATCAAAGTTTGTTGCTTTAGCCCTCAGGCCATCCTTCCTTTCAGGTTTTATAAAAGACAATTTCCTTACTGGTGTTCTCTCACTTTCTGAAATGCAAGTGTACTTTCTGGAATAAAAGAAGAGTTTACTGTCATGTTGAAGCCTACAGAGTCTGTTGCATTTTCGGTTGCATTTTTGACACTGGATAGGTGGATGAAAAAGGAATTCAGCATAGTCTTCCCAAATTTAAAGTTCTCCAGAAGTAAGACTTCTTTTCTATTTTTTATGCACTTCTCTATTACTCAGTATTCAATTCTTATGCATTATATTTAAATATTTCATCAGTCTGTGGTCATTGTGTATTTGTTCCCTCTATATCCTACTTTAAAAACATGTAAATATTCATTACTGAAATTATTGAAAATCTAGGACTAGGAATGTTTATGCCATTATTTTTTTTTTTTTTTTGTTATTAATTTTGGTTTATTACAGCCCTAAACATACTCTGAAGACAAAGAAATAAAGGCATATATATTAAAAAAAAAACACACGATTTTTTTTTGAAATGTCTTTTCTTCACTTTTAAAATTGTTCTTATATCCTCCCAAGGTGCTGCTTCTAATAATATATTGAACTTGTTTACAGGATGCTCAGTAGAAAACAATGAATGAGTGTCATATAATACAAAACTATACATTGCTTACTAAATATTTCAAATTACTAATGCTTGTCGCTTTGGCATCATAAATAGATAAAACCTATCACTAAGGGTGTTCATCATACTTTACTAGTTTTTGTTCACATGCACGGACTTATGAGTTTGCTGATTTCAATTGAGACAGAACAGATATGAAGACTGATGTGCTATTTTTTTTTCTTATTTTACACTTTAATTATTATTTCTTAAATTAAAAGAATGAGGTTGAATTTGTATAGCTGAAGACAACACATCCTTCCTCATAAATATTTATCTTTCCAAAAACTTTGTGAATTTCTTCAAAGATTTCTTCTTTTTTTTTTTTTTTTTTTTTTTTTGAGAAAGGATTGGAGATAAGTATGATTTTGTGTTTTTGTACAAGGGTTAAAACATGGTTTGACAGAAGACATACTATATGAACTGCCAATGAATCAAAAAGTAGTACTTTGCTATTCATGCTACTGTTATGACTGTAGAACTTCTCAGTGCACCAATGAATCCAAGCTAGGCAAATCTCTTGAGCCATCAAAAGGAGTAATACTGAGGTTCAGCTAACAATAACAAAGTTTTCAGAGGTAATCTAGTTTCCTGGCATTTAGGCAGAGAAGACATGCCTATTCATATTTTAGAGAGAATGTTTTCTGCACTTATGAGATATGAAATGTGAATCAATAAAGTACAAATTCAGTAAAAATAGTGGAAATCTCAAATTTCAGTAACAGAAAATTTTTGGTATAAAGAGGGCAGAATTTGAGCTCTAAAAAATAAGGAGCGTATTTTCATAATTTTCAGTTAATTATTACTGTAATGCATTAAATCTGTCAATATATCTTATTTAGTTAAATATTTATGGGATAAACTATTTTCCACAGCTATATATAAATTTTGTGATGGGTATCTTACTATATTAAGGCTATTAAAGAAAATCATTATTTTGTTTTGGATAAATAAAAATTATTCTGGCATTATTTACTGTTGTTTTAATGATCAAATATAGCACAAACATTCCAGCAATTAGATTTTCTTTTGGAAGGTTCCGATTGAAGTTTCCTATTGATTCATGCTTTATTTAGTAGTGAAAGAATGAAGAAAATGCTGGCAGTTTTGCATGGCATCAAGAGGCAAGCAGCTCCAGTGCTGGCAGGACCCACAGCGGAGCGCCCTAGCATGGTGCACAGTGTGGTTCCTGAACTGGGGTACCTCAGGGGGAGCTGAGACCCACCACACTGGAGCAGCTGTGACCAAGCCTCTGTGAGGAGAAAGCTTCCCACCCTGGTACAGACCTCAACTTACTACCCCTTGTTGATTTTTTGGGTAAGCAGCGACAAAGTGGCAACTAGAAGTCCCAGGACAATCAAGAGAGAGTTCGGGGGCTTGGGATGACTGGTTAAGGGATCAGGAGCACAAGTAGAATCATAGAATCATAGAATCATAGAATCATAGAAAGGTCTAGGTTGGAAGGGACCGCAAGGATCATAGAGTTCCAACCCCCCTGCCACAGGTGCCATAGGCAGGGACACCAAGCTCCAGACCAAGTAGTGTTCTCTTTTATCCCTCCAGTTTCAGGGAATGATGAGGGAAGAAACAGGAAGAACCAGAAGATCCAACACGTGGCTCCGAGCCTGGTGTCACCAGCAGGACTTTGGGTTCTTTGACCATGGGTTGGTTTACGTGATACCAGGCCTGCTGGCGACAGATGGGAGTACACCTGTCTCAAAGCGGAAAAAGGATCCTCACGCAGGAGTTAGCAGGGCTCATTGAAAGAGCTTTGAACTAGATTTGAAGGGGGAAGGGGACAAAACCAGGCTCGCTAGGAATAAGTTTTGGGGTAGCACACCAATATATGAGGGATGGTATGCTAGCAATGTCCATCAGTCAACCATCTCAGACAAGGTAGGGGATGGAAATCCATGTGGCAGCAAAGATGCAAGGGTCATTGATCTGTTACTAATCACGGAAACGCCTGAGAATGGTCACGTAGGAATTAGGGCTTCTCCTCCCGTAAAAGTGGCAGGATCAATAGCCCAACTGAAGTGCATCTACACCAACACACACAGCATGGGCAACAAACAGGAGAAGTTGGAGGCCATGGTGCAGGGGGAAAACTATGATGTAGTTGCCATCACAGAAATATGGTGGGATGACTTGCACAACTGAAGTGCTGCAATGGAGGGCTACAAACTCTTCAGAAGGGATAGGCAAGGAAGGAGAGGAGGTAGGATAGCCCTGTATGTTAGAGAGAGTCTTGACTGCCTAGAGCTTGAGGATAGTGATGATAGGCTTGAGTGTCTATGGGTAAGAATCAGGGGAAGGCCAACAAGGCAGATAGTATGGTAAATTATAGATGACCTAACCAGAATGAAGAGGCAAACAAAATACTCTGTAAGCAGCTGGGAGAAGTGTCACAATCGCTAGCCCTTGTTCTTGTGGGGGACTTCAACTTACCAGATGTCTGCTGTAAATACAATACAACAGAGAGGAAACAATCTAGGAGGTTCCTGGAGTGTGTGGAAAATAACTCCCTGATACAGCTGGTGAGTAGGTCAACTAGAGAAGGCACCCCACTGGACCTGCTGTTTGTGAACAGAGAAGGACTTGTGGGTGATGTGATGGTTGGAGGCTGTCTTGGGCATAGCAATCATGAAATGATGGAGTTTTCAATTTTTGGCTAAGTAAGGAGGAGGGTCACCAGACCTGCTACCTTGGGCTTCCAGAGGGCAGACTTCGGCATGTTTGAGAGACTGGTTGACAGAGTCCTTTGGAAGGCAGCCCTGGAGGGTAAAGAAGTCCAGGAAGGCTGAACATTCTTCAAGAAGGCACTCTTAAAGGCCCAGGAGCAGGCCATCCCCATGTGCAGAAAGATGAGCTGGTGGGGAAGACAACCAGCCTGGCTGAACAGAGAGCTTTGACTGGAACTCAGGAAAAAAACGAGAGTTTATGACCTTTGGAGAAAGGGGCAGGCAATTCAGGAGGACTACAAGGATGACGTGAGTTTATGCAGGGGGAAAATTAGAAGGGCCAAAGCCCAACTAGAACTTAATCCGACCTTTGTCATAAAAGGCAATAAAAATGCTTCTATAAATATAGTAACAACAAAAGGACGAATAGGGAGAATCTTCCTCCTTTATTGGATGCAGGGGGAAACACTGTGACTACGGAT